>JAULKJ010311034.1:0-10960 GCA_032355405.1 Rubia balearica | reverse complement strand
TTTGAGCGGTTAATCATACATTCATTCACATTTGATGTCGTTTACATCGGCCATGAGTATATTAGCACTTTTGAAAAATATCCTTGGGTATATTAGAACTTTTGAAAACCGAGTGTTATATTTGCACTTTCCAAAGAACTGGGGTTCATATAAGCACTTTACTCTTTTATTTATTTAGAAAGTTAAGATTTTAATTTAAAATAAAATTTATATTTTAAAACAAATTTTTCATAATTTAAATAACTTATATTAGTGTTTCAGACTGTAATTTCACATTTATTTTACAATTAAAAATATATTAGTTATTGTGTTTAGAATGTTTGTTAATAGTTTAAGAAAATTAGTTCAAACTTCCATTTCTTCAAGACTTATACCTTGCATTGGTATACTAATTTGTTCATGTGTTTAGAATAGTTAACGATTTTAAGGACTTGGTCGAACCTTCCTTTTTCTACAAAACTTACAACTACTTAAGATATATTACTTCATGTGTCTACATAGTTTGTTAATTGTTTTAAGGATTTAATTCAAACTTTCTTTTTTCCTGCAAAACTTACAATCACTAAAGATATATTAGTTCATGTGTTTCAAATGTTTGTTAATGGCTTTAAATAATTAGTTTGAACTTTTATTTTCTACAAAACTTATAGTTAGCATCGGTATATTAATTAGTTCATGGATCTCGATAGTTTGTTAATTTTTTTGAGGACTTAGTTTTAACTTTCATTAAAAAAATTAAAACTATCAAAGACATATTAATTCATGTGTTTAGAATGTTTATTAATAGTTATAAAGGCTTAGTTAGAACTTTCATTTTCTACAAGAATTATAACTAGCATCGGTATATTATATAATTAGTGTGTGTGTTCAGAATTTTTGCTACTCCCTCTGTCCCAATTCAAGGTGCACACTTTGACTTTCAGCAGTTGACTAAAAAAATGTTTGATCTTTAATATCTTTTATTAAGAATAATTAAAACTTGTAAAAAGTTGATATTATGAAAATATAAGTCATAACGAATCTAACAGGTATCACTCAATAATATTTATCCTTATACACCTAATCGATTTTGTAGTCAATGTTAAGAAATTTTGACTAAATGAATAGTTAAATTGCAGCTTGAATTGAGATGATGGGAGTAATAGTTTTAGAGACTTAGTTAGAACTTTCATTTTCTACTAGAATTATAGCAAGCATCGGTATATTATATAGTTAGTTTATGTATTTTGAATGTTTGTTAATAATTTAAAAGATTTAGTTCAAACTTTCATTTTCTCAAATATTTATAGCCAACGTTGGTATACTAACTAGTTTGTGAGTTCAAAATGTTTGTTAATAGTTTTAAAGATTTAGATCAAGCTTTAATTTTCTAGAAGATTTATAACTAGCATCAGTATACTAATTAGTTTATGTTTTTAGAATATTTGTTACTCTATTAAAGCCATTAACAAACATTTGAAACTAAGTTAATGGCTTTATGAAAGTTAAAAACTAAGTTCCCACTGCTTAAAGAAATCAATATTAAACCTCAAAAAAAGAGAAATCTAATATCACACAAATCACAATACTTACCAAACTCTACAGTAATAAAGAAAGGAAACAAGAAAAACACAGCCACTACCAATCATTGAATTTGCCAACTCCCTAAACTGTGTAATTGGGCATGATATGGTTTAGTGGTAAGCCACATTTTCTATAATATGAAAGATTCAGGAATCAAAATACATTTTCATCCAGAAATGTGAGTATTAGAGCAATTTTTTATGGGGATTACCTAGTGTTATCGGACCGTGTCGGCAGTTCCTGTTGTGATTTCTCAACCTCCAGGTGATCGATGATGGTGAGATTGTGGTGGTTCTGATTTTAAACAAAAAAGACTCCCTAAACTAGTGGTCTCTCCATATATATCCACACAATCATCTTCTTCGACCTAAACTAGATAACTCCTATCCAAACCAGAGATTCAGACCAGTTAGATTCAGATTTCTATGTGGTCAAAACTCCTAGGTTTACTTGTCAAACCGGTTGGATCTTGAGAGCAGGGATAGAAACTTCGGCTGGGAACGCTGAACCATCGATGTTTAGCAAGTTGAGATGAAATTGAACCTGAAAATGCTGGATGAGGACAATCGAGTCGATGTTTGTGTAACGGAGGTAAATAATGAGATTAATGAGGAAAAGGGTTAAGTCGTATAGGAGAGAAGGAAACGTGAAAGGAAGCACAGAGGAATAAGGCGCGCGGGAATAAGGAACCGGATCCCTTATAACCTGTTTTGACCCAATTCTTTAACCCGCGAATTTTTGATATTGAGTAAAGTGCTTATATGACTCCCAATTCTTTAAAAAGTGCAAATATAACCATCAGTTTTTCAAAAGTGCTAATATGAGTAGGTATATTTGCACTTACCATTAATTGCATTATGAGTAGATCTTTTGATAGACGGTCTATCCACAAGTTTATTGACAAACCAAGGACCAATTTGCAATTAATGCAAATTAAGCAAACCCTTCTTCCTCAAATTGAAGCGCGAATCATTCTTCTTCCCCCAAAACTCTCATCCTTTGCAAATTTCTCCATTCTCCATTCTCCTTCCTTTCCAAACTTCAATCTCTCTCGTTTCCAAACTTCAGTCTTCATTCTTTGCAAATTTAACTTCTCCCAACCGACCAAAGCTATTTTCTTCCGATGAGCTCTTCAAACGACCAGTTATTGTCTGGTGAAATTTGCAATGAGCTCTTTCCCTTGCAACAATATCTGTATCAATGAATTTAACTTTTAAACTGATGAAATTTAGTTTCAAGAGCATGAAATTTTGACTAGTAGTGTCAAAGACATGAGTTCTTCACATCCGAGTGAGTTTATGTTGTTGAATTTCCTTCGATGTAAATGAAATTGTTGTTGAAAGTTATGAATGTATAAATTTTACTGCTGCAAACATGTGAAAAATATGTGGCAAATATTCAAAAACGAAATAAATAATAGAGAGAATTTTCATAGTATATACTATGTACCTGTTACCTTACAATATGTACCGTTTGTATTAAAGCATGCACCTGTTATAAAAACTGTGAATATGAATACTGAAATTTTTTCCAGAAAATCATTTGTAAGTTAAGTTAAAATTTGAAGATTTAAAATTGTCATATTAATTGTGCATTAATTAATTTACAACGTGTACTGTTTAAACAAAAAACATGCACCTAATTTTAAAATGTAAATTCCTTTTATGAATAGCAAAACTATGACAGGAGGTAGCGCCTAAGTTACCTTATGAATCATTTTTATTTTGTTAAAACATGCATATGTTAGCTTACAACTAGTATTTCTTATAGTATACTACAGAAAAAGAGGTTACATAATTTTTTAATTAAAAAATTCATATGAAATGCATTTTATGCCTTACACTGTGTACTAATTACATTAAAACTTCTATTTATTTTCAAACACGGGAGTAAATTTTCCTGATTTCAGTTAAAGAGATACTATAACCGATGTAAAGTATTGCGTACTTTGTATAAAAATCATGTAGATGTTGTCGGTTTCATACACGAGAAAGACTCTCAACACTTGAACAAATGGAAAGATACGGGATAAATTCTACAATTGCTCATAACTAAAATATTATATTATGGAACTCACACTTACAAAAGTGTTCCTATCTAGATTAACTAACAATCTCTAATAAAATGAATCAATTATTAATTTTCAAAGGTAAATCGTCTTCGAATTTCTTAAGTTTAGTGTAAGCTTCATCTAAATCAAGATCGTCTGAAATGTCTTGTGGACTCCAATGCTCAATATTGTGTGATTTCATACCAGTTCAAGTTTAGATTCAAATCCTACCAAAAGTCATACACAATTGGATACCAACAGTTGCAACATATAAGCAAACATGTATAATTCCTAATTCAAAGCGAATGCAGCATATAAGTAAACAAATGTAGCTCGTAATTCAAAATGAACAATCAACAATGAATGGAAATAAAGAAAGTCATTCAAATTTCAACTAACAAGTACACGTTGAATGCTAACAGCTGCAACATATAAGTAAACAGATGCGGTTCCTAATTCAAAACTGACAATCTCATACATAGTACAACTAACAATTATGCATTGAATACTGACAGATGCAACATAAAAGTAAACGAATGCAGCTCGTAATTCAAAATGAACAATCTAACAACGAATGGAAATAAAAATTCATTCACAGTACAACTAACAAGTACAAGTTGGATAATAATAGTTGCAACATATAAGTAAATGGGCGCAGCTTGTAATTCAAAAAAATGATTAACAAGTTTGATGTAACAATAAGAGCAAAATTTAAAACCAGATCACGGGAAAACGCACAGAAAAAATGCATATCCAACGCTCAACAAAATAAATAACATACCAAATATGAAAAATCGAACAAAATTTGAGTAATAATACAGGTGGAAACAAACCCTAGATGTATGACATACCTCATCCTGTGAATGATGCAACAAACGAAGGGAAAAAATGATGACGCCGGAGAAACGAGAAGTGACGAAAAAATGTGGTGAAGAGGCGAAGTAAACGAGCGGATACACTGCACATTCAACTATGGATAAAAATTCCAATTAACACAATTTTTGAGTGGATTACGAGTGAAAAACGAGTGCAAAGAATAGGTGAAATAAAAGTGAAAAAATGCATCGGCAAAAAAGTGGAGAAGGGGAGGATATGGCGGAGAAGAGTTTAAGAACGAGAAAGGAAAAATTAGAGAGACGAAGAGGATAGTGGTTTGATTAAGCTGGAAGATATTTGTAAAGATTCTTCTTTCCCTGATTAAGAATTCAATTTTCATTAATTTCAAAGCGAACACCATTTTACCAAATAATCTCTAGCATGTCCATAAGCTTATGAACAGACCACCTTTCCTGAGACTTTCTCTTGCATTATAGTCCATGGTCTCACCAGTAACTATGGTAAGACGGTCTCACAAGAGACTTTCTCTTCATATAAGTGCCAATAAAACATTTTGATAGTTGAAAGTGCAAATATATAATATTACATTCACACCCTTATCTTCTTCATATCTTTATCCTTCCCAGACTTCTCTTATTGCCATTTCTTTCTTTATTATTCCTTCTCTCCCTAATTTCACCTCGCTTACAATTCCACCATCACACCGCCCAAAGCCCGGCCCAAACAATTGTCAGCATCACAATTCCATCACTACAAGCGCTAGTAGTGGTGGTGGCGGAGCTAGATGGTTGTGGTGGGGCTGGCTGAGTGGTGGTATCGACCGGGGGTAGTAGTGTTGGCCGGGGGTGGTGATGGTGGTGGTAGTGAGGGAAAATGGTACTAACTCTTTTAGGTTTTAGGTCAAAGGTCATTTAAGTCATTTTATACGTGATCAACATCGGTTAACGCCATAAATGTTGTCTTTGAGTTATATTGACACTTATGTTAATTAGTTAGGGTTTTTTTTGCTCTAAAAATTATCTGAGGGTCTGCGTTACCCTGACAGTTAACAATCGGTGGAGAATCGTGTATCGATTCGACACGACACGCGATACGACACATGATATATTGAAGCTCAATATCCCAATTTATTATTGAAGCTCAATATCCTAAAATATTTTGGACTCAGTGCGTGGTGCATTGTGTCAACCTGGCTTTCAAAAGCTTTGGCTAACATTTTGAAGTTGAAATTTTGTTGGCTAATATTTTGGAGTTTGGAATTTTGATTAGTGAAATGAATGTATAAGCGCTTAAGCAGAGTACTTATTTTATTATAATTTGACTTTTGTTATTTATCAATTTTTTTGTTTTATAAGTTGTTTAATTTTTTTATTAATAAAATAATAAAATATAGGCATGTCAAAATGTATTTTACAACACTTTATATGATAGACGTGTCAAAAAAGTCAAGAACTTAGTTGACCGAATCACCGTGTCGTTGAAAATGGAAAATTTGTGTGTCACCGCATCTGTTCCCTACTTGGATATGGCACTAAAAAATAAAATCCACAAAGCAGAACACGAGGTGATGTTCGGGTTCAACATTGAAAGGTTTAAATTCATCAAGAGAATGGAAAAATCAAATTCAACATCATTATGTTGGAGCAGAAAAAAGTAAATTCCAATTCAACATAAAATGAGATAAATTTCTTAAGATAGAAAAAATAAATTACCTAGTGATGAGCTCATCTCTGTGGTCACCAACGCCTTGGCGGATCTACGGTCGTACAGAGGCGGAGTAGGAATTGCGTATGGCGGATGGGAGAGAGAATGAGATCGAGAACGAGATGTGCCAAATGTTGAAGACCAAGGGCCGAATGAAGAGAGTAAATGAGAGGAAGTTGTTCATCATTTTTCATTTTATATATGTTTGGTTAGGGTTTTCCTTATTGGCCCATTTTTTTGGGCCAATAAGTTTACTAATAATAAACATATAAAAAGTTAATTAAAAATTAATTAGATAGAGTTGACTTAATTATGTATAGGTAGAAATGTTCATCAAATAAAGTAAAATAGTTTGTCAGTAATATTTAAAAAAAATATAAGTATGGTCAAAAATAAAAATTTAGAGGATTAAAAAAATAAGAAACAGTTAATTAGATAAGAACAATAAAAGTATAAAAACTATTAATATAAACCTGAGTAAAAAATTAAGAAAATGGATATATACATTGGATTAAGAAAAAATGATATATATATATGCATAGATAATTTAAAATAAAGTTTTACTGTTGATTAGTTAAAGTCAACTTAGTTAACTGTTGACCGTTGATTGACTAAACTCAACTTAGTTAGTAGTCTTTATATATAGAAAGTTAAGTAAGTGTTGACCATCGATTGATTAAAGTGAACTTAGTTATTAGTGTTTGTATAAAGTAAGTCAAGTATGTGTTGACCGTTGATTGGTAAAAGTGTCCGATCGATGATAAATATTCCATTACGGATTTGGAAAATAAAATGGGGGTGTGTAGGGAAGCACCACGTTCGAGCGGATTTCATTTTGGAGTTACGAGTAAAGTTTTTACCTTTTGCACTTAGGTCCTTCCAAGAAATTTGAAATTGTCGAATCACAAAATTGGCGACATCAAAATTCAATTGAATAGTATACAATTGCGAATTTGGAATTTGGGCATGTATGGGTGAATGGAAGGGCCTCAAAAGTCAACATTGATTACTTGTACACAATTTTGGAAAATTATACTGTGGCCCAAAATTGTGTTTCCCCATTATCTATTGCTCCAAAATACATGATTTTTGTTATTCTTCACTAAATATAAAAATATTAAATAATATAATTTTTTGGTGAATTTTGGGAAAGCGCTAGTAGATGTTTTAGAGTAACTTAGACTTGATTACATAGAAGTAAGAAAGAGAAACCGGAAAGGATTACGTATATGTTCTTGTGCCCGATCGATGATAAATATTCTGTTATGGATTTGAAAAATAACCTGGGGGTGTATAGGGAAGCACCACGTTCGAGCGGATTTCATTTTGGAGTTACGAGTAAAGTTTTTACTTTTGCACTAAGGTCCTTCCAAAAAATTTGGAATTGTCGAATCACGAAATTGGCGATACCAAATTTCAATTGAATAATATACGATTGCGACTTTGCAATCTGGGAATGTATAGGTGAATGGAAGGGCCTCGAAAGTAAACATTGATTACTTGTACATAATTTTAGAAAATTACATTGTGGCCCAAAATTGTGTTTCCCCATTATCTATTACTTTAAAATACATGATTTTTGTTATTCTTACCTAAATATAAAAATATTAAATAATATATAGTTTTGGTGAATTGTAGGAAAGTGCTACTAGATGTTCTAGAGTAACTTAGAGTTGATTACATAGAAGTAAGGAAGAGAAATCGGAAAGGATTACGGATATGTTCTTGTGCCCGATTGATGATAAATATTCCGTTATGGATTTGGAAACTAAATTGGGGGTGTATAGGGAAGCACCACGTTTGAGCGGATTTCATTTTGGAGTTACGAGTAAAGTTTTTATTTTTGCACTTAGGTCCCTCCAAGAAATTTGGAATTTTCGAATCACGAAATTGGTGACACCAAAATTCAATTGAATGATATACGATTGCGAATTTGCGATTTGGGCATGTATGTGTAAATGGAAGGGCCTTGAAAATCAACATTGATTAATTTTACACAATTGTAGAAATTACACTGTGGCCCAAAATTGTGTTTCCCCATTATCCATTGCTCCAAAATACATGATTTTTTTATTCTTGCCAAAATATAAAAATATTAAATAATATACTTTTTTGGTGAATTGAGGGAGAGGCTAGTAGATGTTCTAGAGTAATTTAGAGTTGATTACATAGAAGTAAGGAAGAGAAATTGGAATGGATTACGGATATGTTCTTGTGCCCGATCGATGATAAATATTCCGTTACGGATTTGGAAAAGAAACAGGGGGTGTATAGGGAAGCACCACATTCGAGCGGATTTCATTTTGGAATTAGGAGTAAAGTTTTAACTTTTTGCACTTAGGTCCCTCCAAGAAATTTAGAATTGTCGAATCACGAAATTGGCGACACCAAAATTCAATTGAATAGTATACGATTGCGACTTTGCAAGTTGGGCATGTATGGGTGAATGGAAGGACCTCGAAAGTCAACATTGATTACTTGTACACAATTTTGGAAAATTACACTGTGGCCCAAAATTGTGTTTCCCCATTATCCATTGCCCCAAAATACATAATTTTCGTTATTAAAAAATTTATATTCTAATTCATATTAGGTCAATAAAGGTTGATCGTTGATTAATTTAAATCAACCTAGTTATAGTTAAAGTCATGGAAATTTTGGAACAAATTTTTTAAAAATTTAATTTAAAAGATTGAATTATATATTTTTATTACCGGTTTTTTAATTAGCACCGATTTTTTAAAAATCGGTGATAAATTTTGGCAATTTTTTGTGTTTTTTGGCGGGAAAATTGAGTTTTAAAAAATTTAGCACCGATTGTTTTTAATTAGCACCGGTTTTTTTGAAAATCGGAGATAAATTTTTGTAAATTTTTTGAAATTTTAGGCAGGATGATTGAATTTTAAAAAGTTTAGAAAAAAATTATAAAATTAGAGGAACTCCTCTTTTTGGAGAAAATTGCCCATTTTTTACTACAACAAAAGAAATTGAAAAGAGAAACATCAGTAAACTAAACTGTCTCATTTTTCCACCACGGTCATAAGAGGTTAAAAGATCGAATAATTTTCAACAAAAGCAAGAGAAATAAATGAATCTAGTCAAATTATTGCTGCAAACTTTATAGTCAAATATAGATGGAATCAGTCAATCAATTGATTGGGAAACAATTAAAAGCCAATTTATATGATTTGGGTTGATTTGCGCCGATTAGTGACCTATGTCTCCCTAGTGAAAAACTATGGGATTTGTTTCCCGACCTGTCTCGACCAAAAATTTTGGACCGATGTAGAGCGGGACAGCTGACCCACCCGATCCGCGGCCAACATGACTAGCCCTACCCATGTTATTTATATATATTTAGATAACCATCTGCTGGAGAATGAAGATTGTTTGGTCATAAGAGTTTTATTATTGAATAAAATAAGAACAATAACACATAATAATACAATTAAACACGAATGGAAGCCTATGAATAACTAATTAAGCCAAGTGAAAATGACTGTAATAATCTTCAAGTGTACATTAGTAGCATATGTGTGGATTCTCAATGACATTCATTGCAATCGCAAGGGCAAAAGCAAAAGCAAGGATGGGCTAAACATGTACAGGTGGTCGGCTTCGGCCCGAACTTGGGCAAATGCCAATCCGGCTTAACTACTTCCCCAAGTTTCCGGCTGCTTATTGCTGGGATGATGCTCCCGGACTCCGCCGTCGTGTTTCTCATTACCGGGAAGAAACTCCCAGAATCTGTCGCGGCTGCGTCGGTTGCCATTGTTACATCAAAGTTGGTACAGAAGACCAAAGCCAAGAGGATAGACAGAGAGATGAACTGGGTGGTTCTTGCCATTTGATTTGGGAGCCGCTTCTAACTTGTTTTTCAGTTGTTATATGGGTGGGGGAGGAGTTATGATATAGGCTCGGCATTCATTCTAGGAGATTCTTGCAATCTACTGTAAAGGTAAGTATGAATTACAATTGATACGGGAAGAGTATTTTATTTCATAGTTGATAGTCCAACCAATTAATAAAGAGTATTTTACACACATTAAAGAGTATTTCACTTTGAATGGGTCTCCTGACATGCTGCACAGACCACTTATTTTTTACCTTATACACTGTATTTATTAAATTACATATTAAATTTTAATTTTTTTTTACCCAAATCATTTTTTCTTCTGATTGCAGTCTCCTTTTTTATTGCAATATTACTCCCTTGGCCACCCATTTTTACAGCTATTCCACTCACCTAGGCCTCATCATTCAATTTCCCAGCTATTTCATTCACCTTCACAGGAACATATACCTTCCAATTTCTCCCTTTCTTCTCATCTTTCAAATTTTCCTTTCTTCTACAATCATCGCCATTGTGTCCCAACAAATCACAGACAGCACATTTGATAGGCTTCCATTCAAAGATCACTTTGTATTGAGCAGTAACCTTATGTTCATTCAGAATCATGATTTTGTCAGGAACCTTTTCCCCAATTTTCATTTCTATCTTTGCCCTAGCATAAGATAGTCTTTCTTTTTTACTACAACTAAAAGAAATTAAAAAGTGAAATATCAGTAAACTAAACAGTCTCATTTTCCCACCACGATGATAAGAGGTTAAAAGAAAAGATCGAATAATTTTCAACAAAAGCAAGAGAAATAAATGAATCTATTCAAATTATTGCTGCAAAATTTATAGTCAAAGATAGATGGAATCAGTCAATTAATTGTTTAGGATACTATTAAAAGCCAATTTACTATCCATATCTTCCTTGAAGATAATCAACTGTGAATCTCTTATTTAAGAATCCTCCC
>JAULKJ010311015.1:0-10961 GCA_032355405.1 Rubia balearica | reverse complement strand
TCTGTATATCTAGCTAAGTATTTACCATTTTATGAACAAACACTTGAGAATATCTCCTGTCTCTGTGGACAATCCCGAGTTGTCACTAGCTACTTAGTTGTAGTTAGTAAGCAAAAGGGCTTAAAATTACATCTTTGAGAGGTACGGCGACGAACTCCCAGCGCGCGGTTTCCGTGCTGAGCACGCGATTAAGCACCCAGACCGCACGCCAGGTCTTATTCACCCAGTTGGTCGGCCGGCCGATCTTCGCGTCAGTTGACCGGCTATCCTTCTTCAAATACGAACTTTTCTTCTACCAAATTGTATTAGCCTTCACTTCTAAACCCTTATTTCCTTGTTAATATTCATTCTAGAATCTTTCATCATGAACATAATCACAAAAGACCTTCTATAAACACCTTAAACTAGAGACTTGGGATATAACTCCTAAATCATAATCTTAACTTTCTTACCAACAAAGTATCCATTATTCTTACACAAAAGCTTAGTCTATTACAAATATGAGTTTCCAATATGCTAAAAAGAGATGAGCACATCACCCATAAAGATACAAAAATTCATTAGACTCAAACTAGGTTACAAAATGATAGATTTAGATACGAAAACTGAAAAAGGTTATCTAAACCTCTTATGATGTAAACCTAGCTAAATCTATAAATCTTCTAACAAAAAGGTAACAAAAGAGATGTTAAATGCTTCGAAAAATACATGGATTTGACGTCTCATTATTACCCGACTACCTAAAATCCCTCACACTTTCTTCAACCTTAGTAGATATCCCCAAATCCAACATATATGAGTACTTTCATTAGTTAAATTAGTATAAGATTCATCCACACAAGGGGCATTCTTAGGACCCAATCGAGGTAACCTTGCAGATATAGGTAATGTTTTATAATGAACATGGGTCACAAAATCCTGTGCAGATGGTTCCCCTACCTATACACCATAAACACAAAAATAAGGATGGACCCAAATAAGAGCAATATTTAGACTCATTAAGGTTACATAGAAATATAACAAAACATAGGATAACAATATACCCTATCTTATATTAATATAATTCATCTCTTTCAACAGATTTATCACCAAAACAATCACTTTGAGGCTCAGCCCCAAAAGTTTCGACAACAACCTTATATCATAGTGCACCATTAACCCTATTAGGAGTAGAAAAACCTCATTTTGGTCAGTATCGCATCCCTGCAACTCCACTAAATTAGGAAGTATACCCATTTCCTCAAGAACCCTGATAGGTTAAAAGTTTTCACCCCCAACCCAAAAAAAATGGAGAAACCCATCATCAATAGAGGCTCTAGACTTTCCAATGTCTCATCCAAACATACATCTCACTCAAATTAGTGACCTCGAACTCAAGGTTTTGCAAACAAAGTTGAAGCAGGCCCTCGCAAGAACCAACCTCAGCCATTTGAACATACATGTCACCAAATAAAAGGTGAAAATACCTAGTACCCATAAGTAGGTTAACCAATACAAAGGGATAGTATGGACAAGTATGACCACTCTCTTATAGACCCTTAATTTCCTCATGTAGTGATACAATAATCCCATCCTTTTTCTTACAAATAACATTCAACCTACTTATCTCATCTCTTAATTTATTATCAAATAATGTCCTTGGTGAATCTATTGAGCTCAATTGCCTCTTCAGTTTCTTCACTTTACTGACATAATTAACTGCAAGTTGAGCAGCTTTGGTTAACGCCTCCCCAACCTGCTCCATTAAAGTAAAGTTAAAAACATAAAATTCAAATCCCAAAATAATATTTTAGGAAAACAACATACCTCCCATGCAGAACCAGTCATAGCTACAGCACTAGAAGGCTTAATCACGTTGTCCCGCGTATTCATTAAATTAGGAGAACCTTTCCTAGATTCTCCTTCCACATCAAGCCTATGCTTAGTACTTCCATGATCTTCCCTCAAACGGTCGGCTCCATGACAGATTACAGATGTGTCTGTATTTTTATCATGAGATAAGGATTTTGTTAATACACAAAACCTTACTGCTGCAAGACAAATAAACTTTTAGCATAGTCTCATAGATGGTGCATTTATAACATGAAACAAATAGATACCTTGAGAACCAGTAGGGCGACCAACTTCCACAATTTTAGCTCGAATTTCCCTTAAGAAATCTGGTCGTTTCTTCCACTTCATTCCTCGATCTAGGTCAATGTTGTTATTCCACATTGGCATTGTTATTTGGTTAGAACATCTCACATATAGCTTCCCAATCTCCATAATCTTCATGGGAAATTTTCACAATTTCAATACTTTCAATAATTTCCTTGAAAGATACTATAAGTTCACTAACATCCATTTCACATAACCTCTAGTAAGCACTAAACAATAATACACTGAAATCAATGGCTATTTCACATTATAACAGTTACAAACCAATCAATGTGGCTACTCCATGAGGATGTATCTGAGCAAGAGCAACACCATAAGCCTCTAAAATGCTCATAAAGAAATATGGTACGGGAAGAGGCAAACCGTACTACAACTGACATGAATATTCACTAAACGTATCAGGCGGTAGCTTCATCATGACTCCTCCAGTAAAAGGAATCATAATCTCACTTGAAGATAAAATAATGCTTTTTTTTAGTAACTATTCGTAAGAATACTATCACCAGATGACATTTTTCAAATGGTTAATGGCTAGTACACAACCGATAAGTTCGGTCAACTAACAATGATCTTCCAAAAAAAAGATAAATGTAGAAGTGCAGTTATACTTTCTTATCCAAGCAGCCAATGTTTAATCCGTTGAACCCTATTACTTCGTAAAAAATGTGCCCAATAAAATGATACTATGTTTGTTCGTCTTTTTCCTACGTTTCAAATAATTACAACAATTTCATACGCGTTAGTCACTTGGCTAGGGAGGGGCCTATGGTATACACCTCTCCTAGTCACACGAAGTCCGAAGTAAAAATAGTATCTCGGGCCCAGCGAACTAATTAAAGACTTTTCTCTAGAGAGGAAATGGAACCTCTCTAAGAGTAGCACCTCGCTTATACCAAGCTATACTCAGCGAACCTAGAAGAGGGAACGATTCTCAACTACAACCATGCCACTAAAATCATGATCCATCCATGATCTATAAGGATTGTGAAATACATCAGTTCATAAATGGGTGAACCGAAAAGCAGAACAGGTTACATCTTTTCCAGACATTACTCATATCATCCATGATCTATATGGATTGTGGAATATATCAGTTCATAAATGGGTGAACCGAACTGCAGTACAGGTTACATTTTTCCAGACATTACTCATATATCATTCAAACACCAACTTAGACATTGGAGGAATATCTCGGGAACTTCCCGAAATCTTAATCTGCAAGTGTCATGAAGCTAGCATGGAACATCATATTGATTCCATATATTACGGTGGTCTGGAAGGAATTCCCCGCGTCATTTAACATCGCTCCTCTCATACTCCCATCCAAATATACGGGCAAAATTTGCATACCTGAGTTCATGCCTCACATAATCGAGGTTGAACGTGATATAACTGACTTCTCCATGTTACTCCCTCTGTAGTGTGGCGAGAAATTATATCCAATGGGTAAAAGTTAAACCAGATTGGGTCAAAAATCCACCCAGTGCGACCTTTCTAAATAAGGTCCGTTAGGGCTCCGAAAGGCCTAGCATCAGTAATGTACTCAAGACTGCCAATTTTGTTGACAAAATAGCCCGTCATGGGGCTACAAGATTTTCCCACCACATACTAAAGCGCCCCCCCCCCAATACTGGTCAACCCCACATGATCGGGGGGATTCTGGCTCGCCGCTCCACATGACCTATCTTAGGACCCATGATAAGTACAAATCAATAGCTACAACAAGCACAACCAACCAAAAAACAAATACACTCCCCTAAAACACCAATCACTCTACAAATCCCCAAAAAAAACTCAAATCTAGGATATGCAAATTATCCACCCACAATCACTAACAAAGGATAATCTTCTCACAAATGCTAGCACAATAGCTTCCAAAATACAATAAATCACCAATCAAATGGAAGAGCTCATGAGAAAATTCCCAGAAAATTGTTTGTGGAGTTCATAGAGTGATGAGAGAGAAACCTAATCTCGAAATGCTTCAAATCCAAAAAAATAGGGGAAAATTCAAGAATCCCCAAATTCTAGGGTTCTTGAGTTTTTGGGTAAAATTTAAGGGTGATATGGGATTGTTTGGTTGTGGGGAGAGATGTGTGATGTAGTAGGGATAGAGGGGGGTTGAGGTATTTTCTGGAAAAAATGGTGGTGGAGGGAGGATATAATTGGTTGGAGGGAGGGAGAAGAGAGTAGATTAGGTAGAAAATGGCTTTGGGTGAAGGAAACAAAGATGTTATTAAATTGTCTTTCACGCTCCATGCCCTATGTCACGGTATGTGAAGACGGTTGTGTCTTCAAGGATTAATTCACTTTTTTTTGTCAATGGCCACGCTATATAGCACGGTCTATGAAGATGTTTTTGCCCACCCCCATAATTTTGAGTTAAAATCTATTTTTCCTACCATCGAGCTCCTTTTTCCCCACTTCAAAAAATTCTTTTTTCCCATCAAATAAAAAACATGCAAACCAAGTAAAAAATTTCTCCAAAGCAAAGAGAAGAAAAATCAACCTATTTTCAAATCAAACAACAAAAACATACCATTTAAATCATTCATGCGCAATTACTACTTAACAAAAAAAACTATGAAAGTATTTTAATTGGTGTCGGCACGGCTTATTCTTAATTGTACACAAGCTCAAGTTAAAACTTCCCTCGAGTCTCTGGAATCACCATCCATTATTCCAACCATTTTTGCCCCCACGTACATTGGCCTCCAACACTGTGTTGCCTAAACCTTACCTCCGGAGCCAAATGGACTTGCTCGTTTTTACCCTTGCCGGGCGGTTTTGGGAAATCTTTGTAGTCAAGTGGGTCGAAATGAGGCTTTCATTCCTTCAACCCGTTTTGCACTCGCTGCAAGTTAGTACTAGAAACATTCGCATGTGCAACATTGTTATCGTTCAAAATACTAGAAGTGTGCTTATAATTCTTACTCATTCCCTTATCAACTTCAATTAAGTTAATAATGTGGAAATATTCAAGCTCATTACAAAGCTCATGCATACTTTAAGTTATGGTGACACCATGGCAAAATGTGTTACCCTTAAGAGGCTCTTTATTCTTGTAGATTGCATAACCTACTTTTTCTTCGTCCAACTCTAAAGTCAATGCCTCTATGCACATCGAAATTAGTTCTTGCCATTTTCAAATATGGTTTCCCTAACAATGTAGGGGCCCAATATCATCATGCGACATATCAAGAAGATAAAAATCAACGAGAAAAAAATAGCTCATCCACTTTAACCAACACGGCTCACACTATTTACCTTCGGAATAGCTTGGGAATGATTTCCTAGTTGTATGATCAACCTAGTTTCATACAGGTTCCCTAGGTTAAGAGTTTTATATAGAGAATAAGAAATCACATTAATAGAGGCTCTTAAGTCTATCATTGTTTTTTCAAACACAAATCCACCCATGACTTAAGGGATGGTGAACATGCCGGATCATTCCATATAGGGGGGAATTTCCTTTCAAAAAAGAGCTGACACTTATCCACCAATTTAATTTTTCCAACATTCTTCAATACTTTAGTTCTCTTAGGGGTACATAATTCTTTAAAGAATTTAGCAAACCTAGGCACTTGATTTATAACATAAAAAAGGGGAATATTTTCCTCACATTTGCTGAAAACCTCAAAGAGAGGCTTTGTTGTCATCTTTCCAGGTCTTTTCCTTCAAAATTGCCGAAAAAGGTGGGAGAGAAAGGATTTTATCAATATCTTGTTTCTATTGTTGTTGAGTGATCTCCCCTTCCTCAATTCGGCTTTTCACCATGAATTCCTCTTTGACCCCTTTTCAGACCTCAACAAACTTCTCGGGCTCTTTCATTTTCTTCCTGCTTCTCAAGGTGATTGAGCTTACACTTAGCCTCGGGTTCAATTTAGGTCTCTCAAAGGATGGAATTTGGCTAACTTGGGCATCCAAGTTTTTGATACTTAAGTCCAATTTTTTTATACTTGAGGAAGTGTGAACCTCCAAATCTTTGACCATGTTCTTACTATAATTGGTTATATTAGACATGTCTTGCAAGAGTTCCTCACTCCGACTTTGATCCTACCCCTTGAGTGTTGGATGAACCTTTATACCTTGTGTAGATTTGATCCTCGACTCTTATTCAAATATAAGACATGTATCCTATCTAATGCTTTATCACACGATGCAAAAACGTCGATTCCCTGGGAACTCCCTTTATCTGTCACACCTCGGTTCTGCCATCCCCCCCCAAAAAATCTCACCTTCTATGAGTAGCTAGAGGTGCACTTTCACTATGACCTCTAGACCTCCCACATAGGGTTAATAAACCTGGGAATTCATGCAGTAAATTAAAACCGGCAGTACCATGGGTCATTGGGACCTACACCATGAATACCCATCCTAAACTCATCTTGTGCAACTTAGGACATCAGTACCTCGTGATAACTCTAGCGGCATTCCGAGCCTAGTTGCCACTAACTTAGGATATGACCTTCGTACATTATCTTACGACCCCAATCAAGTCAATAACATCACCCAACCCATTTGGCGAATTACTCTGCCTATCATCCGTAGAATAACCTAACACGAAATTACATCTAATCTAATCTAGGCCACATGTGTCTTCCGTGATCTCATGGCTACATCCCTCAACCAAATTGACATAAAGATGAAATACCCCGGTTCATTCCTAAGCCTAGCACTAAATCATGCAAAGAAATTAACTAAGTGTACATTTCAATCTCATTCTTAGAAAAATCACAGCATAAGAATAAAGTACAAATTAAGCATGATGATGAGAGCATAAAAATAGAAATGAATCTAAGAATCTCACAAGTAGAATGTTAATAGATGCTTACAGATGCTTACATATGCTCCCAAGTCATAAATTAACCAAACCTAACCAAACCCTTGACATAAATGGGTTTGGATGTCATAAATGAAAGGACATGAATGATGAAAGAGAGGAAAATGTGTTTTTTTGTTTTCAAATACGCATTCCTCTTTAGACCTGTGTATAAGGCCACTTTATATAGTGGGAGGAAAGAGAATGTTAAAACCTACAGGTCAAAACCCAAGTCAACGGGGAGGCACGGACCATGTCGTCTGGCACGGGCCATGCCAGCGACTATGGGAACGGATCATGCATAATTGCACAGACCGTTTTGTGGGCCTTGATTTTGGGCGCCTGGGCGGGAATGGATTGTGCATATTTGTGAGGCCCATCTTCTGGGACATCTCCAAGGGGCTTTTAATCTGACTCGGACAGTGTATCTCCAAGATGCTAAAAGTTTATCCAATGCAGGAGTTACTTTGCTAAAAGTCAATTGACATATCATATTGATAGACCCCTCATGTCACAAAAACATCTCTTGTGCAAGAGTAAAATGAAATCATTAATATGATGTGACACACTTTTTTAGAGGGGGCCAAGTAGAGCTTTTATATAGAGAAACTCAGAGCATCTCCAATACAAAAGTCATTTTTGTAAAAGTCACTTGTCATGTCATATTGATAAACCCTCAAACCACAAAGACATCTCTAATGTAAGGGCCAAATGAAAGGTTTAATATGATGTGGCACATTTTTTTCTAGAGGGGGTCAATTAGATATTCTATATAAGAAAATCTCCAATGTATAAGAATTCATCCTTATTTTTAGGTGTTATGTGTTAAGTTTTTACCGATCCTTCCATACACATCTTGAAACTTTTGCCTGAGGGTCTTCTTTAGAGTCATTCTCCAATCCAGCTGCCAGACTTATAACTTTTGTCTGATGTGGACATATTAAAAAGCGCCAAACAAAAAAAATCCTGATAAATTTTTCTACAAACACATTATCCTCACCTGTAAGAGAACTTCATCGGCCAATTTTTCCACCGCACCAGGTATCAATTTCTCAAGGTAAATAATATTTTGATGACTTCAACCTTGTGTTCGTAGATGTTCTATGTTCTTGGTCATTAGATTTTATGATTCGGATGGAAAAATCTAATCCCAGTTCTATCTGTACCCTAAAAATTGGTTTTTTGTGAAGATTTTATATTTTGTGGCCGTTGTTTCGTGGGTTTAAAAATAATAGTTGTGATGGAGTTTCACGATTGAGAGAGTGTATTTTTTTGTGATTTGTAATGGTTGCTAAGTGCCTTTTCATGGTAGGTGCACTCCATCATTCTGAGGGTGCATTGCAACTTTTTTTGAGAAAAGATAAAATATGAACTGAGAAAAGGTCAAGTTGGAATCCAAATTTTACATAATTGTGTTCACTAATGTGTAATAGAGCAATAAAACATACTCCCTCCGTCCCACCAATTTTAGCCACTTTTTTAGTCAACTTTCTCATACCATGTTTGACCATAAATTTCAATTAGTATATAGACTTTAATATCATCATGTGAGATATTGTTAAACTCATATGTTAACGTAGTTTCTAAATATCAAATTTTTATATACCATTAATATCCGTAATAAAGTTATTGATGGTCAAACATGATATGAGAAAGTTAATAAAAAAACGTGGCTAATAATCCTGGGACGGAGGGAGTATTGCTGAACGAAATTAAATTGTAAATTACTGCAATTCAGATGCTTTATTTAACTTGCGGTGGGGTTATTACTTTTCTTGTGCAGGGTGTAATTGGAAGTTTCTTTTGTCTTGTTGTGGTGTTCTTATAAAGAATATTACAACCACCGACACTTTAAAACTTTAATGGAGTCTTGGTATTGTTTTTTTCATGTACAGAATTGTTTTCGGATTCCAAATCAGAGTTAGATAGTTGGAGTGATGAATCAATGTCAATCTCAAAAAGGCCGTTGACAAGCAACGGGAATAGGATGATACAGTTTCCTCAAAAAAATTGGATGCAGTCAATTTTTGTTATTGTTCCTGCCTCAGTTTTGATGATGTTCGTGGATAGAAAAAGATCATATTGAGGCTCTAGTCTCAAACAACAGTGTATAAAACGTGAAAGACATGAACATCATGAGTTAATCATCAATGATTATTTCAAAGGAGTGGATTCAAAATACAAAGTTGAACAATTTCATTGTCATTTTCGAATGGATGCCGAATTATATAATCATATTCTACATGTCATTGACAATTGTGATCATTACTTTACCCCTAAAGGTGAAGCAGTTGGTAGGGGTGGAATAAGCCATTTAGATAAATTGGTGGCAGCTTGCGAATGCTTGCGCATGGCTGTGCTGCAAATATGCTAGATGAATATATTCATATTGGTGAGAGTATCGCAATCGAAAGTCTCGGACATTTTTTTAATGCTATAGTAAATATTTTTGAAGAAGAGTATTTGAGGAGATTGAGTGAAAGAGATATTGAGAGATTACTCAAACAAGGGGAGGAACGTGATTTTCCTGTAATGCTAGAAATTCTTGATTATATGCACTGGCAATGGAAAAATTGTCCTGCAACATGGAATTGTACACATACAAGTAGATTTAAGAAGACTCCAACTCCTATCCTTGAAGTCGTGACATCAAAAGACTTGTGGATTTGGCATACTTTCTTCTGCATGGCAGGTACAAATAATAATATTAATGTCCTTCGGCATGCCATTTTGTGGTTAATGGTCATGAGTATGATATAGGATATACCTATCCGATGGAATTTATCTGTCGTGTGCAACTCTAATTCAATAATATCATTTCCTTGTTTTGAAAAAGAACAGTTGATTTCCTAGCATCTAGAGGCAATAAAAAAATTTAGAACGAGATTTTGGAGTGTTACAAAGTAGATGGCACATTGTGAAAGGCTCGACACACATGTGGAATATCATGGATCTTGGGAAGATTATGAAAACATGTATCATATTGCATAATATGATTATTGAAAGTGCTAAGCATAAAGGAATCAACTCTAAAGATATATTAACGCATAAGAAATGATTGATAATGTGAATTTGAAGCATGAACACTCCATTATTGTCTCTAAAATGATCAAGTGACTTAAAGAAGTACAAAGCACAAGCATTCATAGAGACTTGAAGGATGATCTCATCAACCACTTGTTGGGGAGACATGGTGCTGCATAAACTTAATTCATTTCTTTATATCTACAACTGTATTATTTATTTTTGTTGTTTGCTTGATTACATTCATTAGGAAATATGTGTCTTCACCTAGGATTCCCCTATATATCTGCTTCGGAATTTTTACTATGTATTTGCCTTGGCTATTATGGGTTTATACACTAGTGTTAGTGCATCAAAAAACATTTGAACAGTGAGTGTAAGTATATGTTCAGAGCTTTAAAGCCAACAATTTTATGGCTGTGGGATTCTGATGAAAGAAGTAATCAGTTTATTAATGGCGGCAGTGAGATTGAGCTCCCTCCTATGCAATGGTGTCCTAGAAATTAATGAATCCTAGATAAAGCTTTGAGGCGGCATAGAGGTCATCATCTGCTGATGTTGCTGCAATTCCAGATGATAATATGGTAGCGCATTCAAAAGTAACTATTAAAAAATTCTCTATTATTCATAATTTTGTTTTCGTAAATGAAGTTAAGAGCTTCCTTAAACATTTTGTATTCCCAAACTCAAAATTAAACATTTAAAAAATAGAAACATTAGAGGCCAATATCATCATTGGAAGAGACATATGTTGGAATAAACTCATTCATGCAAAGTGAATATTATTCATTGTTTGTTAGTTAAGCTCGGGTGCTATTTTACTGCAGTCATTTTTTGCTTTGTCTATATTTAGAAGAATTGAATGTTTCAGCATGCAGCAGCTTTAGTTGTTTAGTTGCATGATTGTTGCATGAAGTTAGGAAGCACTTTGCATGGTTACTGCATGCATGTAGCTAGT
>JAULKJ010311014.1:0-19754 GCA_032355405.1 Rubia balearica | reverse complement strand
TGTTGCTTAGCTCTTTCTTCAAACCCACCGACTTAGATGCTGGAAAGAATTTGTCCAAGAACTTACGCTTCCTGGCCATCCATGAGGTTATACTTCCCGCAGGGAAATAGTATAACTAATTTTTTGCCGCATCCTTCAAAGAGAAAGGAAATGCCCGTAGATTGAAATTATCCTCCGAAACTCCGGTTGGCTTCATGTTCATGCTCACAAGGTGGAACTCGGATGAGTGCCTGTTCGCATCCTCCCTACTCATTCCATGGAAAGATGGTAGACAAAGAATCATCCAGGATTTGAGCTCACAAGTGACATTTTCTGAAAGAGGGGAAAAGATTATGCAAAGTGGTTGACTCTCTAGGTTAGGAGTCATGAGCTCCCTCAAGGTTCTAGTATCATCCGCCATAGTTGTTGTAACTACTTTGGGTGGTGCTTTAGTACCTTGATTAGAAAAATGAGCTAGTCTTCTTGCTCTTCAGAGTGTTCCTAAAAGATCGGGATCATAGTGCAAGAGTTCTTGTCTATTGGTACAAGTATCGGCCATAAACTAAGAACTAGAGAAATACAACCTTATCCCAAGAAAAAATCACAAAAGCAAGTAAATGCCAGCAACAAACAAGTGAAAACACAAAACAAATAAAGAACTATATGAACACTTTAATAAAATATGCCTTTTCCCCAGCAGCAGCGCCAAAATTTGGGAGGTTGTCATCGTACCTCTCAAAGATAGTATTTATAGGCCCTAATTGCGACTAACTACTAGAAAGTATATAGTGGCAAGTCAAGGTCGTCCACGAAGAAAAGGGAGTTTTATCGAGTGTTAAGCGTAATTAAAAGCACACAAAGATGTCACTCTAAGCCTATGTCCCATGACGTTTTGCACGGACGCACCATCAGTTTTCCAAGACGTCAGCTCCAGTTGGTGTCCCACAAAGAATTGCACGAGCAGCACCGTTCAGAATGTCAAAACAAACTTCTAGCCAGTGGCCCGCAAATATTCACACGGTCGTGTTGCTTATATGCAAGGGAACATTGTGCCCTATTGCACGGCCCGTGTCACCATCCAGTTAGGGTTTCCCTTGCCTTTTTAGGTCTCTTTAAGGCCTATTTCCTAAATACTATATAAGGAAGCCTATGTCTACCAGAGTTTAAGTTTGGCTAGTTTATTTTTCATTCTCTTATTTTTCTAAGAGTGGGTGGTATAGAGAAAACGGAAATAACCATTCTCTCTTCTTTTAATCTTCCCAGTTTTGTCGACGGGCATTGAATCCAATAGAAAGATTGGGTTCAATGCTTAGGGAGTGGTTTATTTTCTTAGGGATTTAAATTTGTATTCATGATTTGGTAGATATTTGGTGAGATTCTAATATCTCCCTATCCTTTTATGTTTATGAATATCATGATTGATGTGTTCTTTACATTCTCGTCAAATGCATTTTAGATATCCTATGTTGGTATTCACCTAGTATATATTTCGTGCATGGTGCTAGTATCTTTTGTCCTCTTGGGAGTGTCGCGGGTAATAGGGAGAGTGAGAGTCCATGACTGTGCGAGTGTATGCATGTGGGTCATGAGCACCGCTCCGATGACAGTGCGCTAGTATGACTGGAAAATGATAGCCTGATAGGTGAGGGCATGATACACTACAAGAAACTGGACCCATTACGTCAACCCCTTTTACCCCAATTTTTTAGCTTAGGTCAAATAACTAAGGTAAAATGTTCTTTTATCTCGGGGTTTTTTCGAAGTAAATAAAATATTTTACCTCAGTTTAAAAAAGCTGAGGCAAATAATATGTTTTTACCTCGGTTATTTTATTAACCGATGTAAAAGAAAAAAAAATGGAGTAAATAATCTTACCAAATTGCGTGCAAAGTCGCATATAATGTTTCGGCAAGATGTACGAAATTGCATTCTACGTCGTTCCAATCGACATGTTATGCGACAAACTACCACCGTTGCTAATATATAAAAGATAAAATAAAACAGAAACAAATGGACTTTTGTAAATGAAGATGTGAAACATATCCTTACAAATAGTACATAAATTAGATTAAAAATTGTCTTACAGTTTCAACGTAACAAAAATTACAATAAACTCAACCAGCTCGGAGTATGATGACCTTGAAGACGATTGGCCCCCCAACTTATATAACCTCAAAGAACAAGGTGTCCCCGATGTGTAGGCAGTTTCTAGAAAAAAAACTCTCAAAAACCCTTTGGAGATTGGGCCTTGATCTCCCCACCCCCTAAGTAGTTCATACACAACTCTGTCCCGTAGCATTTTAGAACAAAGGGGGTATTCTTAGTCGAGAGGAGTGGTTCAATCTCCCGAGGGATGTACTAAATCAAAAAATAAATTAATTAATTAGATATATATATACACACACACACACATATATATATACATGTAATGAAGAACAGTTAATATTAATTCAAAATGCCTTACAAAAGTTGAGTTTTTGTCGAAGTTCTGCTGCTTCAAGGTGCAGTGGAACTGTGGGCTATCAGCGGCCATTGTATAATTTTCAAGGTCAAACACAACAGGCTCGGGAGTGCTCTGTTGTGCGGAGAACTGCTTGAGAACAAAGAAATATTAGTTGTGGTAAATTGTGAAAATCTATTAGTAAAACTCTATGTAAAATAGTAAAAGGCCTGGAAAGTGGGGAGGCTTGAGGATCCTTTGCCTGCCATTTTTCCTGGAAAACATAAGAAAATGTTAAGGATATGTTAAGGGCATACTGAACATGATAATGCAGGATGCGATGTCGCCCCTACGTTGCAGATACATTTCGGTCCTAATCAGTGACTTGGTTGATGTGTATCTGCGACGTCGCTACAACGTTGACTAAACTGAATAACCAACAGGGGTAGGAATGAGGTTGCATTTAAAAATGTAATGTAAACTAAAAAGCTGCATCGCTAGCACATCGGTAACACCGATGGCTTAATAAAACTAAGTGCGACGTCTCATGTATATTCCTGGACATATGAATATACGACTTTTCATGAAGGTCGCATAGACCGATATGTGATCGAAAGGCTGACGACGTCGCATACAAATGAGGTAGCAACGGGAAAAATCCCATAAACCTAAAAAAGTTGATGCTTTAAGAATGGACAAGCACTGAAAAACATTCAAAACCATACCAAAATATAGAACCTAGGTATACACTTTAGGAAACTTTGCAATCTTACACATTTAAGTATGAACTGGAAAACCAAAATACACAACCATTCACAAACCATTAATCGGGAATGTAAAGCAACAAATCTTGAAAAGAATGTGTTAGAAGTGTTGAAAACCTATACCTTTGAGATGAGAGTAGAGCACAGGTGTGGAAGACAGTTGAAATCTATGGGAAACTTGTGAACAATAGTTTGAACCAAATGTGATGGACCTCTTATTTAAAGCCATTTTGGTGCGACGCTGTTCTTGATCCTTGTGTTTTCTTCCTCGCATAGTGCGACATCGTACCTATATCGGTGAAGATGAGATGGAGTCAACCTATGACCGACGTCGGATGTACATATGGGCCTAACAATATCAGCCCACAAACTAGTATGTCAACATTTCTAATTTATTTAAAAGTTATGGTCGCAACAAATATTTGTCAGTATCAGTATGAGTGGAAAAAATTATTCATTACACACAAGTCTTAGTCATATTCAGAGTGACCTTGAACTCCCTCTCCTCATTGCTGGTGGAAGGAACTGGACGGCTCCCCTATATTTATCCCTTGCTGCTTTTTTTCACAGTTGGAAAGATTAGTCGATATTTATGATGATAATGTTGTTTATAGCTCATTAAATCCGTATCGTATACTCATGTATCTTAATATATATATATACTAATATTGTTAAATATATGCTGAAGTTATTTTGGGTTTGATGAACGATCCATGCATGCAAGTATCAATTACTTTGGAGGTGAGATCAAAGAAACTGAACTGGGAGATTATGAAATAGCTGGAAGATAATCACAGAGGCTCGCATTTGGGTAATAGGATGATGGCTTATGATGGGGTGAAGATCAGTGCATACACTTCAGATGATGACTTATGTTTAATTCTGAATTTATTATTGAAATAACCCTCCAAGATTATTATTCTTTCATTTTACTTTGCATAAAGTGTATATTTTTATAATTATTGTTCCCTAAAATGTAGCAGGGAGAGGGAGTTACATATGAAGGATTCTTGGGTTTCATATGAAGGACTCAATATGAACTGATTATAGATTGAACCTTAATTGCATGTAAATAAATGTTATTCCACTCTAACTATAACAAAGAAGAGGTGAGAAATGTTGTCACTCGAATGATGTTGGCAAGTTCTCCAAAATATGTGGTTAATGCATAAAAATAGGAAATTTAATAGATGATCAAAGGATGACTAGAAATGTAAACCAACAGTGCCCAAGACTCGTTATCATTACATATTTATGTGCTAGTTGTGATCCTAATTACATTGTTTGCTCTAATTGTTGGTTAATTTAGTTGTTTAAAGTAGTCGTAGAATTTTATAAAATCAAATACCCCCCCAAACTTGGTTGACACACACGTAAAGTGACTTCTTCGTGTGCCTTTTTAATTACATTCAACACTAGATAAAATTTCCTTTTCCTTGTGGACGACCACATCTTACCACTAGCTACTATTTAGTAGTTAGCAGTAATTTGAGCCTATATATACTATATTTGAGAGCCACGATGACGGTCTCCCAAAACTTCATCAGATGGATGTTCACAATGCTTTTGGGCATGGTAATCTTGATGAGGAAGTCTTCATGCAGCTGCCACCTGGCTAATCTATACCTCCCAAGCTCGCCTGTAGACTTCGAAAATCCCTTTATGGCTTAGGTAAGGCTTCCAGAAATTGGTTTGCCAAGTTGCTTGTTGCACTCTGCGTATTTGGCTTCGTGTAGAGTAAGGATGACTACTCCCTCTTTTCCTACATTTGACAATCAGTTTCATTTCATGTGTTGTGTTTATGTGGATGATTTGTCATTTCTAAAAGTTCTAGTTGCTTTTGTCGGAGTTAAAGTCATAATTGAGCTCCTGCTTTTACATGAAGGATCTTGGTTTTCTCAATTATTTCTTGAGAATCGAGGTTGCTAGGTGAACGGATGAGATGTATTTCATCTGATGATTCTCTACTGGCTGCAAAAAGGAATGATTTTCCTATGGAGCAACAGCATGATTTGGCGAGCGTGGAAGGGCCCCTTTATCATGATCCAGAGCAGTATCAACGTCTTGTTGGAAAGCTTATTTTTCTTAGTATTACTCATCCGGAGCTAAGTTTTTTTTGCTTATACACTGGGTCAGTTTATGCAGTGTCCTTGTGTTCTTCTCTGGCATGCTGCCATGCTTGTTCTTTACTACTTGAAGAATCATCCCGGTCAAGGTCATTTTCTCTCTTGTCATAGTTCGTTACAGTTGACTGCTTATTGTGATTCTGACTGGGCTGCATGTCCTATTTTGTGTCGTTTCCTTTTTGGATATTTTGTGATCCTTGGCGATTCTCCTATTTTGTGGAAAATGAAGAAACAACATACCGTTTCTGATAGTTCTGCCAAATCCGAGTATCATGCTATGGTTGTGACTTGATGTGAGCTGTTGTGGCTCAAAGCCCTTCTTTGAGATTCAGGAGTGGGACATTCGGCACCTATGCGCTTCTTTTGCGATAGTCAAGCGACCATTGACATTATTGCTAGTCCCGTCTTCTATGAACGTAAGAAGCATATCGAGGTGGATTATCATTTCGTGCGTGATCATGTGCAGTCTGATGAAATTGTTACGCATCATATTCATACTACTGATCAGCCAACAGATTTGTTTACCAAATCCCTTAGTCAGACTCAAATTCAGAATTTACTTGGCAAGTTGGGAATTCTCGATCTTCATGCTACAACTTGAGGAGTGTTAAGGAATAGTTAGTGAATATATAGTCAATATTGTCTTGTGGAGAAGGTCATAGAGCAGAAGTCTTTCCTTTTCCAACTTCTCAGCAATTGATAGTAACATCTCGAGGTACTTATTCCGGCCATCTACCTTGGAGTCAATATGCCAGGTTGAAAAGAGATAAAACATATGGTCACTGAACCATAGTTCTCATCCACAGCATTCCTACAGTGACCACACAATGAGCTTAAAACTCAACTAACATCACCCTATTAGAACCAACAACCTTGGACTTGAAATTGAAGAGAGTTAGCTGAAGAACAATGGAGAGAGACACGTAAAGACATTTGAACCGGTGATGAGCTCAACGCTGAATAAAATCACCATGAAGATTGGAAGTCCCCACATGTGGATCTCTGTGTTTCTTTGTAACTGCTAGCGCTTGACTATGTAAGAGGGGGTTATTATCCTCTAAAATCATCTCTCTGATTCCGATCAAATAGTTTGAACAACCTGTCAGATCAGAGTTTTCTAGTGAATAGGAGCCCTGGGTGGTCGCATCGGAAGGCTGCAATGGCAGAGCTCTCTCACAAAATTATTCTGGCCACCGGGAGAGGAACTTGGATGCCATTATTGAACTTCAAATTAAACGTCATTGTGAAAAGGGAGAAACAAAGAGCGCTTGTATTATGGAACCAGGTCCTCTTATAACCCATTTAAAACTAGTTCCTTGACCAGCAAATTTTAACTAATTTGCTAGATTTTCAGATTTATCTCTCACCATAATTTTTTATGAAACGATCTCATATGCGACTTTCTCTTAAGTTTATGCCTATATATTTATAATTGAGTCTCGTTTTCTGTAAGACTGTCTCATGATAACACTAGTGGAGGAAGTCTCATTTAAGGCCGAAATCGATCAAAGGCAATTCGAAAACCGCCTTTGATTGGGGTGTGAAATAGGTTTCGAATTCAAAGCCTATTTCTGACCTTCCAAAAAAAACTATCTGAAACCAATCGGTTTCCAATAGCAAAGCTAGGCCAGATGTGGAAATGAACAAGAACACGGCAACAACCAATACAAAAACAATTAATTTCCATTATTTTGAGTCAAAAAATGAATAGAACAACAGCAATACAGAAACGGTTATGAGCATAGGCAGAGGACATCCTTCACTGACGATGGGCCTCGACATGGAGGTAAGCGAAGGCGGACATCCAATCAGCGGTAGGCTTCGATGTTAGCTTCGACAATGGGGTGGAGGTGGAGAAAACCAGGCGACGCGGAGGTGAAAGCAACTAGGCGAGGCGGAGGCGAGAGAGCGACGGGTAAATAGTGGGCGGTGGAGTGAGAGTGGACAGCGGCGGAGGATTAGCGGTTTGAGGGGAGAAAGTTAAGTCGTTCTGGGTTTTAATTTGTGGAGAAAGAGAGACAAAGGCTGTAGGCATTTGGTATTAGGAAATAAACTAAGTGTGGAAAAACCGTAGCTATATAGATACTTGGGCCCAAAAGTCCAACAAAAACACTCCATAAGGCGGTTTTTCAATAAAACCACCTTTAATTTATGCCCATCAAAGGTGTGACTTGGGAGGGAGTTCCAAACTCGGAACCTCCCTTGGGTCATCATTAAAGGCGGTTCTTGAAGAACTACCTTTGATTGAGTGTCTTTAATCAAGGGTTCTCAACTAGTGTAACACCAGGGACAAATTAGAGATTGTAGAATCATAGAATAAGACCTGAACAAATTTAGGTGTCAGAGTATAATTACTACTTTTTGGGGTCCACTTAAAAAAATCTTTGAAGTTTACGGGCTGAATTGAAAATAAGCTATAACATTCTCGTTTCCTATCAGCGCTACCTCTCTTCACCCAAACCCTACCCCAATTCTGATGTACGCTATGCTCCCGGAACCATTGTAGGTGACATGGCACAAGCGGTGCAGAGGACGACGAAGATGGAGAAGAAGGTCGTCACGTTGAATGTTATGGCTCCGGATATTCTGCCCCATGAACTAGATTGCTTCCTTAATCTGAATCAATCTTGCTTCTGCCTGATGCCCTCAACTCTATCCAACGGTCATGCGAGTGGTCGTCGCACAGTGCCCAGTAAGTCCACAAGTGATTGCCGTCCACAACATTTTCTGGGCCAAACCTGCCACCGCCTCCGACTCTGTTGGAGATTATCAGCCAAATTTGTGGAGAACGTATCGTTGAATGAGGTCCATAATTCCTTCAGCCGGTTGATGTCAGTTTTGGAGATTAAACCGGTGGTACTTGGAGGCATGTTGAGGAGTAATTCGCAGTTCCGATAGGTTGGTTAGGTTTTTGGGCAATTCAGATTTGTGCCAAAACCAGCCTGGTCTAAGTGAGACATCAAATTCAGGTGGTACCAAATACGTCCCAGTCGGGTCGCTTGTGTTGAGAGAATTTTTTTAAAAAAACATTAAATTCGAATAGTTAAAGATGAAATAAAAATATTAAAAATACACATTAAATTTTAAATAGTTAAATATCAAATTAAAAATTAAAGGAATTTTTTTAAAAAAAAACACGTCAAAATAATTAAATATCGGATAAAAATAATTAAACATCAAATGAAAACAATTAAAACACAAGCCAAAATATTTAAACATCAAATAAAAATACTAAAAATACATATCAAAATTTATATAGTTCAACATAAAATAAAAATAATTAAACATGAAATGAAAACATTAAAAACACACGTCAAAATAGTTAAATATCAAATCAAAACACAAAAAAATATGTATAGAAATTTCAATAGTTAAACGACAAATAAAAATAATTATATATCAAATAAAAACGTTAAAAGCGCAAGTTAAAATAGTTAAACATCAAATAAAACACTAAAATATGCATCCAATTATAATAGTTAAAAATTATACAAATACAGTAAAAATATATTAAATAAAAGCAGATAATCCTAAAATAAAAGTCACACACAAATTTTAAAATATCAAAGAATGCACCAAAATGTGACACCAATATGGGATAAAATGGACATCAATATTAAAATTTAAAAATAATTCACAAAATTTAATCATCATGGCATTCATCGGAAAAATAAAAAATAAAATTTAACTTTAAAACACGTGATCAAAGTGAAAAATTCTGGAAAAAAATATTACAAAGTTTCGTTGAACATGAAGTACTGAAAATGAAACATCAAATCTGGTAGTAAAAACCCAAAAATTGCATGGAAATGAGGAAAAACTTAATCTGCTAATTTCTTCAACCCAAAATCTTGACCCGCGATATTCTTATAACCTAGAATCATTAATTTCCCAATTATTTATGCCCAACACCTCTCAAAAGGTGATATTTGCACCAAAATCCCTCAGTCCTCTCCCAAATTTTCTTTAATTATATTTAAAATCTTATCTCTAATTTATCTTCATTATATTGCATTGTAATCATTTGACTCGCCACGAGACTATCTTATACAAGACTTTGTCTTCTCCCGCGAGACCGTCTCATTGTAAGATCGGGGACTAACGGGAGATTGTAGAATCATAAAATAAGGCGTCAAAGTATAATAATTATTTCTTAGGGTCCACTTTAAAAGAATCTTTGATGTTTAGGGGTTAAATTGAATATAAGCTATAACATTATCCTTTCTCGTTTGTGCTCCCTCCCTTCACTGTAACCCTACTCCCAATTCTGATGTATGCTCCACTTTCGGGTGCGACATTGCGCAGGCAGTGGAGAGGACGACAAAGGTGGCTTGTCCATAATCTTATGGACATGCCACTTTAATTAAAAAATTGTATTTTCTAAATCAAAAAGCTTATACTCTACTTATTTCCTGGACACCTAACGCTCCTTTTGATCTCTTTGCTACGGCTTTAAACCTAATCGCCGGTGATGCCTCCATAGCGAAGCCTCTCTCATCCCCTAAACACTTGATCTCTTATGTTCAGTCCATAAATAATGAGCTACAGAAAGTACTCAATCCTCAATTGAATCTGAACCCTAGAGTTGCCTTCAATCCAAAACCAAAAATTGAACATCTAAGCGAGTAGGGGCTCCATTTCACAGATGCAGAATGCGAAACTCAGATGAACGTTGGTGGGTAAGTTTTCCCGTAGTCGTCCACAAATGGAAAAACTTAGAAAGGATTTTGAAATTGCTGGCTTTAAGGGTTCGATTGAGATTAATTTATCAGATAATCGTTAAGTTTTGATTAATTTCTCATTGCTTGCTGATTACTATAGATGTTAGCTTTATAAAATCTAGGACTTTGGATCTTTCTCAATAATAATAAATAAATGGGTTCATAATTTTAATTTGAACATTGATGCCCCTATAGGCACTGTTTGGATTTCTCTATTTGGCCTTCCTCAACAATTTTTGGTCTTTCTCTATTTTGCAATGATGTCTATAGGAAACTTGGTAGGAACTCCACTGAGAGTTGACAAAGAAACCCTTAATAGAACTAGGCCTCATGTGGCTAGGGTTTGTGTTGAAATAGATGTCACTAAGCCATTAATTGAAAAAGTCTAGTTGACCTTTCGAGATATTGGATTTCGATAATATGAGGAATATAAAGGTATTCCACTATACTGTTCTAACTGCCTTAAATTAGGCCACCAAGATTCAATGTGCAGGTATGAAAAGGCAGGTACCAAATATACAGCTTGGAGGCCTATGGATGCTAATCAATCACACACAGGTAAAAAACCCAACACAAATGAAGAACAAGGAAGGTTAAAAGGTAAAGGGGTTGGTAATTCTTCAAGAATTCCAATTTTGAAAAGGTTTATATCCCAGTTTCAAAAAACAAGACTGATGGAAATTTGAACATTGCAGAAAATGTTTCTACTCCGATTGTAGATAAGGAACTTCCACAAGCTAACGATGCAGAGAACAGCCAAAAAAGGTCAGTGGACATGGTTTCAAGTTTTAGAGTACAGATCTCTCATCAGGGATCTCAGGTTTCTCCTAAATCTTAAAAGCAATCTTCAAAATCTAATAAGTCTCTTCAAATTGTTGATAAAACAATATCAGTTAGCACTTTGATTTCTAAGAACCGTCTCCCTCACACAGTTCATTTTACTAATTCAGAATCTCAAAATGCTTAGCGAATAGCTGTTATGTGTGATAATAATGTGATATCTGGTGCTAATAGTGATGTGCTTCTTATTGGTCCAGTGGTTGTTCCTAAATCAGAAATAGTTTGTGATAATAATGTGATACATGGTGTTAATAGTGTTGTCTTCCATTCTAATCCAGTGGCTATTCCTAGATCAGAAATAGTTTGTTACGCTTCTTTTGCAGGTAGAAAAAACTCTACACTTGGCCAAAATCTTAATAATCAAATACACAAAAAACAATCAACATTAAATATTATGTAATAACATCAGAAGAATGTTTTTAAAATCAATGCAAGGGACTCCCCCTCTTTTGGTTTCTGGAAGTAAGAAAAATAAGACATTGGATTGGTTGAACACTGAAAGTCCTAACATCTCTTCCCCATCTATTCAACATAATAATCTGGCAGAAATTAAGGCAAATCTTATAGAATCCCAGAAAATATTTAATACCCTTCAAAAAGATTCAACAATCTTTGATAACCAAAACCATTTCATTGATACTCAAAACCATTCTGAATTAAAATCTAGGCCAAAAAATTACAAAAAAGATTACTTAGGAAATCCTAAAACGATTAGGACCTGTTGCACATTGAACATTACAAAACCAGTTTAAATGATTGGTACAAACATCTGTTTATTGAATGTCAGAGGAATATCTAATAATGCTACCCATAACATAATTAGAGACATTAAACATAGAAATAATATACTACTTCTTTCACGAATTGAACATATGGTTAATAATAACTCAATACAAACCAAAGCCAAAGAATTAGGTTTCAGTAATATTTTTTCAACTCCAAATTGCAAAATCTAGTTGCTTTGGGAAGATTCAGTTACATCAACCATTACACAAAATGATGATCAACACATCTTAACTAAATTAAAACATCAATCTCTAACAAAATATTGAGTAATTTTCATTTATGCCAATTACACAATCAAAGAAAGGAAAAAGTTTTGCAATAAAATTTCATCTTTTAAAAATAGCCCAATTAGTTTAATTGGTGACGTTAATGTAATAGCTAAAAATGAAGAATACCTTTGGCCTTGTATCCCATACCCTAAACCAATTAAAAACTTCAACAAATTTCTAAATGATAACAACTTTCACATAATCATACTACAATACACATAAACAGGTGTTAGGCTAAAAGGCAGGGTATGGAAAATGTTGGATAGATGATTATCTAATTCTCTATAATGTTCTGACTTTCCATCCTCAAATATCAAAAAATTGCCAAGAGAACAATAAGACCATTCACCATTAATTCTTAACATCTAAAAAAAATAGGGCCTACATCTTTCAGATTTAACACTGTTGGTTAAATCATCATTCATTCATGAATTTCACTGAAGAATCTTGTAAAACACAAATTGATTTAACTGGAATGCATTGACTGATTTTTAAACTTAAAAATTTGAAATCAGTGCTAAAAATCTAAAATCACACTGTCTTTGGAAATGTGTTTAACAAAGTCAAAGAATGTAAACAAAAATTAGTAAATGATGAGACTAAGCTTCAAGAATCTTATGATATACCAAATCATTTAAAATACAACCCTGCAAAAGGTTCATTAACCTTATCATTAGCAAATCAGGAAGCCTTTTGGAAATAGAAATCAAGAATTAAATGCCTTACAAAAGGGGATAAAAAATTAAAATTTTATCATCAATCCATTAAAGCCAAAAATAAAAGAAAACTCATAACTAATATTAAAAAAACTCATCTGGAAACTGGTTAAATAACCAGGCTGAAATAGGAAATGAAGCAGTAAAATATTTCACTGATCTTCTAACAGAAGAAAATACAGACCCGTCTGAAATTAATATTGTCTGCCCTTTAGTAAACATTCATAAACTAGTGAACAATGAAATTATTCAAAATATAGAACAACCAGTTTCCCTCTCTAAATTATATGATACAGTTCAGAAGACGGATTCAGAATCTGCTTCAGGTCCTGATGGTTCACAAGACTTTTTTTTAAAGAAAACATAGTATATCATTAAAGAAGACTTACTATCAATTTTAAATGATTTCTTTAATCTAAACACAATTCTAAAATTTATTTCAGCTACACTGAGAGTATTAATACCCAAAAATAAATATGCCCAAGTTCTAAAGAATATAGACCTATTGGTCATTGTAATTTTACCAACAAAATCTTCTCTAAAATAATGGAAGAAAGAATCAAACCCCATTTGAATACTCTCATAAGCCCTGAACAAACAGGTTTTGTTGCAGGCAGAAATTTAGTTGATAATGTCCTCCTGATGCAGGAGCTCAGTCAGTATTTGAACTCAAAAATAAAATATCTAATATGATAATTAAATTAGATATGATGAAAGCTATTGATAGAGTTTCTTGGAACTTCCTATTAAAAATGCTAAAACAAATTGGTTTCTCTGATAAGGTCATTAATCTTATAATGGAAAATATAAAAGCTGCTAGTTTCTCTATCCTTATTAATGGCAGACCAAATGGATTCTTCCAGTTTTCAAGGAGATTAAAATAAGGGGATCCCCTTTCTCCAATACTTTTTATACTAATGGTTGAAGATTTCTCCAACATAAGAACCTATAAGCTACCTCAACCCATGTTAGTAGTCTCCCATTTTTCCTTTGCTGATGATACAACAATTCTCACGAAATACTCAAAAACAGGCTTAAAATATTAATTGATTTTCTGAAAATATATGAGTTAGCAACGGGACAAAGAATAACTTTTGAAAAATCTTTTTCTTACCTATTAAAATATGCCAGAAGTAACATTGAAACTGTAATCAAAACAGACACTAATATGACTGTAGGTAAATTCCGATTTAAATATTTAGGATGGCCTATCTTTTCAGGTAGAACAAAACATGAATACTTTATGGGAATGATTAATTCTACTTTAACAAAAATTCAAAACTGGCAACATAATCTCATAAGTATAGCAGGAAATATTACATTAATAAAACATGTACTTTCCTCTATTCCTTTATATCTGATAACAGTTTTAAATCCAACAAAATATATTGTGGAGAACATATATAAAATAATGGATAAATTCCTTTGGACTCCCAACCAGAAATCCAATAACCAACAGATTGGATATGATAATCATAATAAAAGAATATGGAAATCCTATATAAAAAAAGTTCTATCCAGAAGAAGAGAATGGACTAGGATTTAAAAATCTTTACACCATGATTGATAATTTTTCATTAAAGCTATGGTAGAAAGTGCAACTAGGGCAATCCTTGAGGTCAAATTAATGTGGTCAACACCTGACAAATTTAAAATTACTAAATCTTGGAACTGAATCAAAGAGATATATCACTTGGCTCAGGATATACATCTATAATCTATAATAGCAACTAAAACAGTAAGATTTTGGCCAGGTGGCACTCCCACACCTTGCCATGTAATCTTGCCACGTCAGATTTGCTAAAAAATTATATTACTATAAAAATTCAGTAATTAATTTGTATATTTTCAATGAATCAGTATTAATTTGGGCATTTTTGAAAACTGAAAAGGTTGTAATTAATGCAGCCATAATTCCCACATTTCACATTTGAAAACTGTCATCTTTTTTTTTTTCCTTCGACCTTTCGTCGTTCTCAACCTTTTCTTATCCACCAATACTCCCCAAAGACCTTTCGTCTTTCTCAACCTTTTCTTATCCACCAATACTCCCTAGAAATTAAATGAAATGGCAGACAGTTTAAGGCTTATCATAAGTGATAAGAGAGACCTTTCTCTTTCCTCTAAGATCATTAGGGCTTGTGATTCTGCTGCCAGTGGCTCAAGGTAATCCCTTTATTTTATGAGTGTTTTGTAGTTTGTTTGTGTAGTTGAATGGAAAATGTTGATATGTGGCTGTACATTATCTTTTCTTGACGGCACAAATGCATCTTGATTCTAGACTGGCATTTGTTTAGTTGAATAGAAATTGTTGTTATGGCTTGAGATTAGCTTTTCTTGATTGCAAAAAATGTATCTTGATTGTAGACTAGACTTTGTAGAGCATATGAATCAGATTTTAGAAGTTATAGTTTTGTTAAGCACGATTACAGCTTGGCAATCGAGATTAAAGTTGTTCGATGAATGTAACTGACTTTGTAATTCTTGATGCAGATTAAGCTTCACAAAGGGCTTCCAAATGAGGTGTTATATATACGATTCCTTGTCAACTGAGAGGTATTTTGTCATTTTGTCTATTGTGCGTAACTCTTGATACTTTGTTATTGTGAATGTGTTTTACTAGATTGTTTAGAAAAGTGGTTCTTGCTGATTGCTCATAGTATCATTTACCTGATGTAATTTGAGGTGCTTCATCATACACTTTTGTTGATTTCTTTACTTGAGAAGATGATAGTGTTGTGGAAATTGAGTGAATGATCATTCTTTTAGAGACTAAAGACACAAGTGTATCATTTCAGGTTGTTTAACTCTGCCAAAGCTCTAGCTTTCAGTAATGTACCAACTCATGAGAAGGTAATGGTCCTTTGAGTTTGTGTGATTTGGCTATCTTATGAAGTTATCAAGCCCGATGAATAAGATTCTTTGCGTTTCAGTTTTCATTATTGTTGCCTACGATAGTGGCTAATTGATCTTGATATGTTATTTTGTTACATCGTTCAGGTGTAGGAAGCTATACTTAAAACACCCATCTATAATGCAAAATTTGATAATGCACTTATTCGGCTAACCTTGACTTGTTGCAAGAATGTTGTTACTTCTTATTTCATCAATTTTTGAGTTTAAGGTTTTGACTATTAATTGTATTTTGTCACCGTGTTCAAGTTTTTTGGCTATAGATTTTTGGTTGAAATGAATACTGTATGATCTCTTTGATATATAGACTATATTTGGCGGGTTTTTTTGGCTATTTGTTTCCTCATTGAATACTTTGTGGAGCACAAATTTTTCGGTTTCTTTTAGACTGGTGTTAGTTTTGGAAATCTTATGTTCAATTTTGTTAGGAATGATGATTAGTTTTGTAAATCAGTTAGTTTGTTCTGGATGGTCGTGAATCTACTAATGTGAAAATTGATTTTTGATTTGGTTTGCTAGAATAAAGATCGTAGCCTGATTGAGTTCTTAATTCGCTTTGTCATTTTTTACAGCTTTTCTGCTTGATTGGCAGTTTTGTTCATTCAATTTTTTAGTGGTGATCCGTAGTTTTCGTACATCTTCTACTTTGTTTCGGACGATTATGGATTCAATAGTGTGAAAATTTAAATCCTTGATGTAGTTTTGGATGAGTTAGTGATGATTACATGCCTGATAGATTGTCTTTACATTATGGTCTTTCAGGTAATTGAGTGCAAATCTATACTTTCCAAGCTTCAGGTACTTGCTAACGGAAGGCCCTTGGAAGAAGCAGCTTGGGATATAACATAGTAAGTTCTAGAAATTTTGGTTTACCTAGATGAATTATGAGTTGGAAAGAGAAAGTCTTCACTAATTGTACACCTCTGAAGCTGATGCTGATAATGTGATGGATAAAGAGGTGAAATTTAGGTCTTATGCATTGATTTGGTTTTGTATTGCAATAAGACGCATTGCAAATATATAAAGGTATTGGTGTTGTGTCCATCCCAATTCAAAGGGTAATATATTTCTAGAATATGTAAGTTGGAGTATGTGTTATATTCAGCAGACACACACAACAAACATTTGTAGTTGTTCGGGTTACAAATGGTTCTATCTCAAATGTGGCTATGCAACTACTCAGATCATGTCACGTTGGATTTGGATAAAATTCAAATCATGCAATTCTTCAATATATGCTACATCAGGCTCGGGACTTTCCCTTTGGGATCAGTTCTGCATCTCATGCTGCATAGCTAATTTCTATGCAGGATAGAATCTTTCTGATATGATCTAATTAGATATGTCCAGCCCTTATCCATATGATCATAGATCCAGTTTTTAATTGAACATTGCCCAGTATCTAGGTTACCCACTGATAATATATTTCGCAGAACTCAACTAAAAACCAAGCTTTTAACACTTGAAGCCTCTGCTGCTGCTGAAGGACTTCAACCTACTGATCTTATTCATTCTTTTGCTGCTGCAAAATATCTTTTGCAATTGTAGTACTATAGTTTTGTTGTCTATCATGTTCATTGGGTTCTTTGTGAATGCATAGTTAGACGTTATGCATGTCAAAGACATCTGCATTTCTAAGCTTGTAAGGGTGTCTTATAGGCATTCCACCGCAAATGTCCAGCTGCCTTTGGTGTTTAATTGGAAACCGACTTAATCCATTTTTATATTAAAGAGCCTACTCTAGCTCATTATAACAAGAATTTATAACTAATTGAAAATATAAGTTATATTGTGTTTTTCATTTTCGTTCATAATTTGTGCATCTCATGTTGCACCAGGCTTGGGACCTCTTATTTTGGGTCAGTTCTGAATTGGATGCTCTTCTGATTTTGTTGTCTAAAGGATAAGAACTGATATGATTTTTTTGTTAAGGGATAAGAACTGATATGATTGTTGTTTAAGGAATAAGTGTGTACCTTTGAACTGATTTGTTGTTTAATGTTGTAAATCTGTAGCTTTTAAGTTATGATGTGCTAATCCAATTCCTTTCCTCATTTGGGACCTAAAAACTAAATGATTGGAAAAAGTCCTTAGTCAACGTGTTTAATTTCAGATGCAGTATGCCTATGTAGAAACGATAGGAGAGAAGGAAGGTTGAAAAGTAGCACAAGAAATACTATTGATTCAGTGGTTATGAATACTCTTTTGTCGTAGTCGCTTTACTTGCCTTCAGCCAACCAGTACACTACAAATGATACTGGCACTTGTTCTGTTTTCTGGAGTGTAAAGTTATGACTGTAAAATGCATTTGAGTTCGAGCACAGGATATGGTGTTTTCATCCTTCTCATATTACTTGACTTTTATCTATATAAGCATTTAGATAACGTGTTTAGCAGCCCCATTTCTTGGATTACATGGCTTCAAATTCTTCAGAAAAGGTGAATTGCAAAATCACGTGTCCGTTTTTAAGAGGAGATATTGAATGACCGATAATGTGTATTGATGTAAAAGTTTGCCAATTTTGTGCGTCTCAAGGTCGTGGGAGTTTCTCATACTTCCTCGAGCTGCTTTGGTTGACTGGCATGATTACAAATTCAAAATTTTAGCCTCGAGTTTATGAAATGGAACAGAAGGCTTCTATTGTTTAAAATGTCTTTTAACTCTGGAAATCATCTTTATGTGCAGTGATTGTTGGCGAGATAGCAAAACTCAAGGTTTATATTATATGCTCCAGTTGTTCCTTGTCATTCCTCTTGTGACAAGAGTATATTGAAGTAGTATTTAGTTTCTACCAAGATTGTTCAGTTATACTGAAGTAATATATAGATGTATTCACAATCAAGATTATGACTGTCATTCCACTCCCGATTGCACTACTTTGGCTGAAAATGAATGGTAGCTGCAGAAATCGCTTCAATGGAAGCTGCAGCAAGAAGATGGTGCTAAAAAAACCTTCCATTTTGACCACCTACCAGAAAAACACATTTGTTTACAGATCAAATTTCACTGAAGTACAAATGCATTTTGTGTATTTTACTTTATTTGTATCTCGATGTGTGATGATGATCTATGAAAACAAAGAGTGAGCTGAACATTTGTTTGCTTATTCTTCCTCTCTAATACATTGGGATTTACCTTGAACAGGTGATGGCTGGTACCTTGTTTTCATTTGCAGATGCAGACCTTATTAGTCTGGTAGAAATGGCAGGTTCTCACTGCAGAGAACTCCTTCAAAGCTAAGATCAGTTTCAGGTTTCTATTGTTGGTCCATACCTTGGTGGAAAATGAAAAGATTTCATTGCAGAGAACTGCAACAGAGATTTTATGGTTTCAGGATTCTTCTAATTTGCATGGTGGATATTAATAGAAGCCAAACTTAATTACTGGACACCAGCCATGCATTCAGAATCTACCGGTGTAGCAGGAAGCTTCTTTTCATTTGGAACCGTTTTGGCATGCACTCTCTTGGTATGTTCATTTTGATCAAAGGGGCACTCAGAGATCAAGACTTTGTTTCTTAACGAATCAAGCCATTTCGATTTTGTTTAAAATTAATATATTATTTATATGTATATTCATGTACTCCGTCTCATTTTAAACTGCAATTTAACTATTTATTTAGTAAATTTTTTTTAACTTTGACCATAAACTTGAATTGTTATTTAAGTGTAAATACTATTGTGTGATACTTTATTTGATTCATTAAAACTTATATTTTCAAAATGCCAACTTTTCACAAAGTTAAATTATTCCTAGCAAAATATATTAGGGATTAAACATTTTTCAAATTAACAGCTGAAAGTCAAAAGTTACAGTTTGAAATGGTACAAAGGGAGTATTTTAAATCGTGCATTGTACGAGTGTTATTAGTAGTAGTCTAAAATCTATAAATCTATATATAAGTATAACTAAAAGAACAACTTTTGACCAAGTGCCACTCTCAAAAAATTATAATATAGTATAATTTATAGAATTATAATATATTCTTTTTAAGAACATGTACTTATATACTTTATTTTTTAAAGAAGACATAATTTTATAACTTCAATTAAATAATTATTCATTCATTATCAACTAACATTTCTTATTTGTATCACTATAATTTTTATAATGTAAAATACGTACTCCCTCTGTTTTTCTATGTTTGGCACCGTTTGACCACTAGTTTTTCCGTGCAATGTTTGATCATCGATAACTTT
>JAULKJ010311003.1:0-10961 GCA_032355405.1 Rubia balearica | reverse complement strand
TGTTATGTCCAGAAAATGGGCTCTATGTCTTTGTATTAGTAGTTTCTGTGTTGGCATGCTCTTTACCAATAGGTAAAATCTTCATATTTGTTGTTGTGAGCTGAAACATTACTCTTGATTTTCAAGAAAATTTAGTGGGTCTCTTGTTCATTGATGAATTTAATGTTACTGTCTTGGTGAATTCTGTAGCTGTTCAGCTTTTGGAGTCTGAAATGGAAATTGAAGCTGAATTTAGTTTTTATTTTAATGAATACGATGCATCATTGGTCTTGATTTTCTGGTTTCGTGTGCTTTGAGTTCATGTCATCACTCTCTTGAGTTGTTTATTGGGTGGAAAAGAGTTCTAGATCTATTCTAGGGGTGTCAATCATTATTTTATTGTGGCTTGTTTACTCTTTCCTTCTTTCTTCTTAATGTTTTCTTTTTCATATGTATTGAGCTTTATTGATCTTTACTTGAACCCCCTTTTGCAGAATGTGGGTTGTGCCTGATTCAAAAGGGATCACAAGAATTACACCAGGATAGCCTAAACTTAGTTTCAGAGGGTTGTATTCCTAAATTTGTGAGTCCTTTGATCATAAACCTGTATTTGTTTGTAATGGTTTGGAAGTGTTTAACTTGAATTGTTGCTCTTCTAGTTGCAACAAAAGTATGTAAAGGAGAAGGTTCTAGAACTCAAGAAGCTATTTTGTGAGTGTTCTTCCCTTCCGTTTTCCTTTATGATTTGATTGTCACTAACTCCTAGCTAAGTTGTTGCTTGTATATTTTATCCTGTGACAAAGGACTCTGGACAAAACGATTTCGAAGTTGGAGATGGAATTAGCTGCTGCTAAGGTAGCTCAAGAGTCGATTCTCAGCGGATCTCCTTTGTCCGTAGACATGGAGAAGACCGGAACATCTGGTAGGAGGAAATACTTTATGGTTGTGGGAATTAATACAGTGTTTAGCAGTCGGAAAAGAAGAGATTCTGTTCGGCTACATGGATGCCCCAAGGTGTGTTTGCATTTCTTCTTTACCTTTTCAAACATTTATTGTTCTTGGAGCTGGTTGCCCTAGTGCCTTTCTACATGGTGCATTAGGTGACAAAAGAAAGACGCTAGAGGAAGAAAAGGGAATCATTATGCGCTTTGTTATCGGTCACAGGTAAATTTCCAAAAGAGTTTTAATGAATCATATAACATTTCCATTTACTTAAAGATATCCTTTTTTTTTCTTCTTGAATTTGGGAATTCACATTAGTTTGTTTTCATATGGTTTACTGGGTGGGCTGTAATTTGGCTAAGCTGCCTTCCTCAAAAAGAAGCTTGGTTTTGATTTTTTAACTGGTGTTATCGACAGAAGCTCTTTTGACCCTTTTTACTGAATATGCACAATTTTGACTTAAGACTTTTTTTTATTATTAGGAGTTGAAAGAAGGCTCCAGTCTTAAGATGTTCATAGTAAACTTATGCTCTAAAATCTTTTCTTTTTTGTTTTGCACATGAAGGTCATATACTTGCATATTTTAATTAGTAAAAGCACTGCATCTGATTCAGTGATCTGAATTGTTGAACAACTGATCCCTTTCTTTGTTCTCCTGCTAATGTGTTCCGCTCAATGCAGTGCAACTGTGGGAGGTATTCTGGACAGAGCTATTGTAGCCGAGAACAAAAAACATGGAGATTTCATGAGGCTGGTAATAATTTCTGTAACTGGTTTCTTGCAACAGAGAACTCATGTGCATGTTTATGCAGATTAAGACTATCAGTTCCTCTCATTTAAACAGGATCATGTTGAGGGGTACCTTGAGTTGTCCGCAAAGACAAGTCATATTTCGCCACAGCAGTTTCCGTGTGGGGTGCAGAGTATTATGTGAAAGTTGATGATGATGTCCATGTTAATATAGGTAAATGGAAGACACGATTTACTTTATTCATTTAAGATTGTAATGATTTCATATTCTTATCAACTTTCTTCTTCCCAATTTGCTGCAGCAACACTAGGGGATATGTTAGCAAGGCATAGGAAGAAGCCAAAGGTATACAGAGGCTGCATGAAATCTGGAACCGGTCCTTGCTCATAAGTATGCACTCAATATAATAATGTTGCTGTGAATTCAAGTATAACTATACTATTTGAAAGCTTACTGAATTCAATGGAACAGGGGAGTTAGATATTATGAACCAGAATATTGAAAGTTTGGTGAGAATGGAAACAAATACTTCCGTCACGCTACAGGACAATTATATGCCATTTCGAAAGATCTGGCCACGAATATTTCACTAAATCAGTTAAGTCCTCATTCTCTTCTAAGACATCAATGAAAAAGGATTCTATGCATAATGCTTTTCTTTATACCAACCATTGTTGACAATTATAGGCTGATTCTTACAGGCATGTACTGCACAAATACGCAAACGAGGGTGTCTCATTGGGAGCTTGGTTCATTGGTCTGGATGTACATCATGTTGATGATCGAAGATTATGCTGTGGCACCTCACCTGGTAATCTGTTATATTTCTTACTGGTTCAGATCATATGTGGAAGACTGCCAGTTAAAAAATCCTAGTTTATTTGACCATAAATTTGAGGCTGGAAATATGGCATATTTATTTTAAGGATGAAAAGGGGAGTTAGAATTAGTTTTGATTGAAAGCTTATATCTAGACTGTGTTTCTCAGTGTAAATTAGTAATACCTGATAGTCATTTTTATTCCTATTTCACAGACTATCATTCTGATTCCAACTATTAAACCGAACGCTTATAAGTAGGTCTGTTTTTATTGATTTTTGGTAGTGAAATGAGATATCATGGTTGAAAAAGACATTATGAACAATGTTGTCTTAGACAATGATAGCCACTTGAATTTTCCACCATCATAGAACTCACATGTTCATGCACAAATTCGGATTGAAAGGTGGGTTCCAGGAACTGCATTATTCCCTTCTTTCCACTTATAATTGTGGGGATTTCTGTTCCTTTGTCATTAAAATTATTTTGCATCTGATCCTGCTGAGAATACACTACCAGGATTTTTCATTTTCCTGATTACTTTGTTCCCTTGTTTCATTTAGACTGTAAATGGAAATCTCAGGCAGGCAACATCTGTGTTGTTGGAGCTGCAGTGGTATCTGCAGGTCGGTTGATAGAATCAAGGTGGTTCATCGTCGGTCTGGGGAGGGTGAAAATGCCATATGGGCTGTTTCTTTTTGAGATTTCTTCTCATCTTATAAAGCTTGTCTGTCAGAAACAAGAGCATGCACTTCGATGCCTGTTTTTCTGTTTTGAGGGAAGAGAAGATGAGTACAGAATGTTATATACATTGTGTGAGAGGAAGCCTCGCTATACAAACCACCTCCGTTTTAGAAGATTAGGTGGCTGCAAAAGCACTGAAAAATAGCAGAAAAAGGGCTTTCACCACTATTTTTATACTTGTAGCAAGAGTTGCCAATTTGCAAGTGATTTACCTGATTGTAAGTCATTATAGCTTACTGCTATAGAAGGTATTAATAAGTGAAAGTTTTTGTTCGTTAGCTTCGTTTTTGTTTGTAAAGTTTTGCAGTATCATTTTTTGTCAAATGATCATGATAGTTGAGTACAATATTAATCCTCTGCAAAGTTTGCTTGTTTTTCTCCACATTTCAATGTAGTATTCTTGTTTCTTAACCTTAAGAATTTTGTAAGAAATGGATCTTCCTACTATTCTACATAACGTTAGTGATAAGTTCCAACCCCTCCCCGCTTATCAGGTTTTAATGTGCTCGAGTTATATTTCATTTTTACCACATAATGTGCTCGCTCACATGGACTTTCTCCATCTGATTATGGTCTGGATGAGTTTCCTTTCAACCTGGGTAGGTTGGGTGATGGAATGTGTGACCTTAGTCACTTGCTCCATTAAATTCAATGGTCAGCCATCAGAACCTTTTAAGCCTAAGCAAGGACTAAGGCAGGGATGCTCCCCATCTCCCTTTCTTTTTGTCCTGTGCCAAGAGGCATCATCATCCATGCTCGCTTCTTCCCTTCTAAAGACAATGCATGGGAGTTCAAATTGGGAGGGGGGTACAACCAATTTCACACATCATGTTTGTTGATGACTGTATACTCTTCTTTCAAGTATCAGAGGCAACATCCAAGAAATTGGCACAGACCTTGAATATTTTTGCGGCATACTTGGGGCAATGCATAAACTTCCAGAAATCGGGTCTACTTGTTAGTCCAAATGCAAACCCCCGACCAAAGAAAAACTGAGTCATATTCGGATTTTTTTTAGTGATCTGCTAAGAGACAAGTACCTAGGCCCTGATATGGACTTCACAGGCTCAAAAGCTGTCATGTTTGGTACACTGGTACAAAGAATCAAAGCAAGGACAACATCATGGAAACTCAACAATCTCTCCATCATGGGGAGAGTAACTCTGAGCAAGCATGTTCTAGCATCAACAGCTTAGTACACACTGAGCACCTTCAGAGTTCCATCTACAACGACAAAGAAATAAATGGACACTTGGCAAGGTTCATTTGGGCGGGAGATGTAGAAGGTAAAGGAATCAATTGGAAATCATGGGCCAAGATATGTCATTCAAAATGGCATGGGGCCTCGGTATGAGATCAACTACAGAAATGAACCAGGCAATGCTCTAAAAACTAGCTTGGAAGATGATCAGCGACAGGGAATCTTTCTTAGCTAGGTTCTTCAAAGAAAAGTACTGTAAGAATTCCTACATGTAGAGGCTAAGTCAGGGGACACATGAGGATGGAAAGGAATACTATGGGGACGTGCTTGATGGAAAACACACTTTAAGTGGCAAGTGATTGATGGGAAATACAATGGCCTCAAGGAAAATGGATACTAAACCATTGGAACCCAATCAGGTACGATCAACAACCACCGCTCCTTCTAAACTTCAAAGTTAGTGACCTTATTGATAGTTCAAAGCAATTGAAAGTGTCACTGTTGGAAGTCTTTTTCCCACCTGAGGTGATAACTAACATAGTAGGGCTACACATACCCCTACATACCTTCGGCTAAGAGGATTACCAGATATGGGAGAAGGACTAGTTAGGGAAGTACAGAGTAAAATTTGGGTACCATGAGACATAGCGGAATATGCTACAACTGAGGCCTTCAACCTCGGTGGCCATTCCAGACACATAACAAGAACAAAATATGTGGAAGAAGCTCTAGTAATGTGACACACCAGAGAAGATCAAGCTACTGGTTTGGAGGCTAGTACAAAATTCAGCCCCGACCGAACCATCATTGAGAAAAAGAGGCATGGATGTGTCACCAATGTGCCAAGTGTGCCAAACCCAAATAGAAATCCCATGTGCAATGTGTCACACATGATCCTTGAATTTGGATTTGACTTCGGACATGCCATACTGGGAGGTCGTCGACGTACCTCTTAAATTACAATTTATAAGCCCTAAATTCTTGCTAAATACAACTATGGCAAATTGGGGACATCCACGAAAAAGAGGGATTTTCCTAAGGATTCATGTATATAAGGTGGATATAAGCATAACTATAGACATATAAAAGCAAGTAAAGAGGTAAGGGGATTGGTTGGTTTTTCTAAGTTATGAAATTAAAAGACAAAGATGCTATCATAAACAAGTGATTAAGATAATCACGCAACCAACTACAAAGATTGATTTAAACACAAATTAGGGGACCTTGGGCTCAATTGATTTTCATTTCCGATCCTCTTATCTATCCTTGAATCCACGACATATTTACTTCTTTGACTACTTATTGTGAAGATAAATCTTCCATTCTTCTTTGGTACTACTTTACAAGAGTGAATTCAACACTCCATGTAAACCTCTAATGACTCCTTTGGTTGAGAAACGCCTAAAGGTATCCCATTAATGACATTTAGTACGAAGAATCAACAAACTTGGTAACACTTATAAACACTAAACCAAATGTCTAAGCATTGAACCAATTTATGCATTTACTAAGATTAGCCAAGAATCATCAACATTCAATGACTTCTCCTACTTGCTACCTTGTAATAAACATGACAAAGGATTCAACATCATCATATTCATCTAGCAATTTTAACACCATAAACCCATTTAGAAGCCCTAACTCATGCTCTTGGATTCCATGTCAAAAGAGAAGAAATTAGCTACTTTTATCAACTCCTAACAAGTGTCATACAAGCATTTCATATCATTAAACTTCAAATCACATAAATGATGCCAACAACTAACATTAAAGCTTCATAAATGCACGATAGATAAAGTATTAAATAGATAGAAATTATTCTCAAGAAATGGGCAATGAAGCCTCAATAAATTGCTCGCAAGACTAAGGATTTAGCTAATACTAATCATACTCAAAAGTCCAAACATAATCATACAAAATAAAGATGGAAAATATGAAGAGAAAATGAAGAACTAAAGTTTTGGGTAGAGTATTTTTGGCCAAGAGAAGAGTTAGAAGTGAGGATAAGATAAGAAATATTTATAGTACAAGTTTGGTCAATAAAAATTCAAAAAGGTAGTCGACGGGCACTGACCGCTCGCAAGGTGCACGAACTGTGTGCCCGTTGTGCGCACGGTTGGGGGCAGGTTGATCTCCAGTGCACGGGCAGGCGCTAAACCGCGTTGGTTGCACGTTATGGCTCTGAAGACGTGCATTTTCCCTTCATCTTTGAGTGCACGGGAACGTGGTTAAGGGCACTGGAAGTGTGCCCGCTTTTTTTTACCCAACTGGTCTTTGCGTCGGTCAACCGATCTTCCTTCTTCAAATTTGGACTTTTCTTCTACCAAATCATATTGGCCTTCACCTCTAAACTCTTGTTTTTCCTTGTGAATTTTCATTCATGAATATTTCATCATGAACATGATCCTGAATGGCATTCCAAAAACTCCTAAATCATCATCCCATCTTTCTTATCAGGAAGGCATACATTAACCCTACATAAAACCCTAATCCATTACAGCTATGAAATTCAAATGAGCTAAAAAGAGACGAGCACATCACTCATAAGGACAAAATTCCATTAGATTCAAAGTAGGTTATGAAAAGAAGGATTTAGATATGAAAACAAAAAACGGTCATCTAAACCCCAAACCTAGATAAATCTAGCAATCTCCCAACAAAAAAATAACAAAAGAGATGATTAATGATTCAGAAAGTACATTCATTTGACGTCTCATCAAATCCCCCACAATTAAACCTTTACTCTTCCTCGAGTAAACAAGAACAAGCAAAGATCTAAGCGTAAACTAGCATGCAAAGGTTTTCCCAAAACACCCAATATCATTTTCCTAGACTACCCGAGCCCCCAAGACATAAGAATCTCTCGCACTCTCACTTCCCAAAGCCAATATAAAAAACCATCTTACCAATCAATGGTGAGGTGAAAAATACAAGTGCAAAACTAGCTTACTCTACCAAAGAAGCTGCCAAATAGAGAAACTAAGAGAAGCATAAAATGTTTCATTTTCTCTCATTTTTCCTAGGAGCCCTCTCAAGTTTTCATCCTAGCTTCACACATTTTTTTATGCTGACCCTCACCTTTTTGTACACAATTTGGCCTCTCATTTTTGCATAGGTTTCCCTTTCGGGTTTTTAACCTATCTAGGCCCCCCAATTTACCTAATTTTCCCTCTCAGGTTTTCAACTTAGAGAGGTGTTTTCTTCTTTTTTTAAAACAAAAATTGCAACTGAACAAACGAGCAAACATGAGGATCCAAATCCTCTCCCCCACACTTAGATTATGCAACGTCCCCAATGCATATAAATAATCAAAAGAAAAAGTATGGCAGATGAAAGGAAATGCTCACAATTAGGACCTTGAAGGTACCATACCCTTGTCTCGGTTCACGTGTCTCCTTGCTCTTTCCTCCTTACGTCTTCTACGCTTCTCCACTAGCTATGATAGCGGGGCATTAGTGGAGGACAATGAGAACATTGTAAGGATTGCGTCCATGTTGTCATTCATTCCCTCATAAGTGTCCTCGACAAAGTACTCGAGGCGAGGCTCACTCTTTGTTCCATGGTTCCAAACCTATTCCCCATATTCTCAAGTGTCCTTGCATTGCTCGAAAAGATTCATGGAGATGAGAAAATAAGCTCGATGGTGGAGCTTGTGGTGGTGCGGTAATGCCTCCTTCTTGCACTCGAGATAATGGTGATCCACTAAAATTAGTGTCCTTAGGGGGGTGGTAATTCGAAAACCCACTAGGCAATCCGATGGAAGGATCATGTAGGGTCTCCTTCACGGTGAAGCCAAGTGAACTTCGTGGAGTCTTCGATGGTTTTCAACATTTTTGCCCTTACCAAATACTTGATGGTGTAGAAGCTATCATCGGGATTGCGACCAAGTGGCACTAAGCTCGGAGGGGGGATATGTAGATTTTGTGCCAAGAGTGATCATTCCCCTAACACAAATGCTCCCTGAATCCTTGTTCAAAAATCCGATGCAACCATCAACCCATACATAAACCCAATTTGGGGCACCATCTCTATGCAGTGTAAATGCTTAAAGGTGTTTCAAATCATATGTAGAACAATTGTTGAACTCTATTGACAGAAAAGTGTAGGATTGAGAAGATGGTGGATAAACCGGATCACCGGATGAATAATCAAAGAATCCTTGGATTGATGAGTTCTTCTTTCTCTTGTGAGGCATTCCCAAAATTCTTGATCAATGTATCTTTCTCTTTGCTTAAATATATTTTCCTCCTCGATGTCCGGGGTGAAGTTCTACCTAAAATCCAACATGATATCATCATACAAAGCTTTCCTCTTTCTATCATTTAGGTGAAACAATAACCTCGGGTTATCATCCTCACAAGTGATCTTCCTTATCATTGAGAGGAACTCAAGTGTCCATGATGTATAAGATGGTGCATTGGCACTCGCGAAGTCCGCTAGGCATCTTTATCCAACATAGCATTGTCTGGCTCCAACAAACCCAATGTAGCCAATACATCCTTATCCATAAATCGAGTGGCTACGATGGCTCTATTGTTGTCCAACCTCTCCCATCTTTCAGAAAAATCCCCTTTTATCTTTGTGATCAACCTATGATAAGGAAGAGGTTGGTCGTAAACTAAGAAAGGTGTGTGGTTAGAGGAACTAGATTTTTCTGTTCTTCTCTTCTTAGGGGTCATAAGAAGAATTTACTCAACTTACGAATCCACATCAACAATGAAAACCTTAAATAGCACCACAACAATAGTCTCCCAAAAATTGCACCAATGCTATCACCACAAAAATCAACAAGAATGTTTCAACATTATCACCACAGGGATCAACAAAGGTATCTTAACACTATCACCACAAGGATCCACAAAATGCACCACAAAAATCCCCAGGAAGCACAAACACTACCACCTCAACAATCCATAATATTTCCACCACAAGAATCCACAACAAGCACAAACACTACCACCACAACAACTATTTCCACAACCTCAATCAAGAACTTATAGCCAACTTCATGCACAACAACCTCTATTATACCATTAAGCTCTTCAAAAACACAAGAAGGAAAATTTTCAAGAATTACCCATAATGGTGCTTTGACGTTTCTGGGTTGAGTTGGATTCTCCAAGTTGGTGTAGAAGCCTCCAATAATCCTCAAGTGTAAAAAAATATCACCATTTGCTCAAAACTCTTCCGGATTGAAGAACACCACAATTTTGGTTTTTTGGTGTTCTTGAAGAGAAATCTTCAATTTTCTTGGTTGTGAGGAGGAATAGGGTTTGTTTGTGGTGTGGGAAAGTGTTCAGGAATGGCAGGGTAAGGATTTGTATGTTAGATATGGGGGATTTCATGAATGGTAGGGTAAGGATTTGTATGTTGGTGGTGCAGGACTAAGAGATACTCTTTAATCACTAAAAGAAAAATGACTTATTACATCGCCCCTTTTACCTTGGTTTTTTTCTTAACATCAAATAATATATGTAAAAATTTAACCTCAATTTTTTTGAAGTAAAAGGTTTTTTACCTCGGTTCAAAAAACCGAGGTAAAAAGTCTGTCATGACCGATGTCACATGCATTTTTGGCTTACCGATGTCGATTGTTTTTGTGACCAACACCGTACGCCCCTCTCGCAGACACGAATGATCAAAGTTGCACACATGTCTGGCTTACCGACATTGCTTATTATTGTAACCGATGTCACACATCCTTCTCGCAATGTGACCGACGTTGCACATCTCTCTCGCAAACATGAAATGACCGACGTTGCATGCATTTCTGGATTACTGACATCACCTATTACTGTGACAGACATCGCACGCCACTCTCGCAGACATGAATGATCGACGTCGCACACATTTCTGGCAAACTGACTTCAGTTGTTTTTGTGATCGACGTCGCACGTCATTGTTGTAACATCCCAGATCCCAAACCAACTTGCTCAACGCAAGTATCAGGTCAGACATGAAGGCGTTACCATAGCCCATCTGTTCGAATTATTTAAATGCAGTAACGAGCAAATGGAGTTATGCAAAAGAAATTTAGAAAATCCAAAACCTAACTTACTATTACAGTGAAAGTCTTAATACAAGTATTAAACGGGAGTTTAACTTAAGTACAGACAAAGTTTAAAGGATCCGATAAGGTCCAGTTTTTCATTAATATTTTACATAACGATAATGCATAATAAACCAAAATATTCTAAGGTTCGCTCGGGATCCTTCCCCAAAAGAAGTAAAGGCAACAGTGCATTTCACTCTAACTGCTCAGCTACACTTGTTAGGGTTGTTTAAACTAGGGTAAGCTCCTTGCTTAGTGAGGTTCCATCGCCAATTTTTACCGAGTAAATGTAGTGATCACATAATGCAAATAGCCACATAAATCCTAGCACATAGTAAGAGGATACATGTGGGTTGTGCCAAAATGCAGTCAAGTTCCTATATGGTTACTGAGACTGGCATCGGGGAATAAACCCTTCAGTAGTGCTTGAAGGCTATCACAAATCCAGAAATTCATATTCGTCAACCAAGCTC
>JAULKJ010310992.1:0-10962 GCA_032355405.1 Rubia balearica | reverse complement strand
AGAAGGCGGAGGTGGTGAAGGTGGCGGTAGAGATGATGGTGATGGCGAGAGCGGTGGAGGTGATGGAGTCGGTGGTGGTGGAGATGGTGGTGGTGGCGAGGGAGGTGGAGGTGATGGAGGAGACGGTGAAGATGGTGGTGGAGAAGGAAGGGGTGGTGAAGGTGGCGGTAGAGATGGTCGTGGTGGCGAGGGTGGAGAGGGTGATGGAGGAGGTGGTGAAGGTGGTGGTGGAAAAGGTGGCGGTGGAGATTGTGTGGGTGGTGAAGGTGGAAGTGGAGATGGTGGTGGTGGTGACGAGGACGGTGGAGGTGATGAAGGCGGCGGTGGAGAAGGTGGCGGTGGTGATGGTAGTGGTAGTGGAGATGGTGGTGGTGAGGGAGGTGGAGGGGATGACGGAGGCGGTGGAGAAGGCGAGGGTGGTGATGGAGGTGGTGGAGAAGGTGGTGGTGGTGCAGCCAAGAGAGGTGGAGGGGATGGAGGAGGTGGAGAAGGCGAGGGTGGTGATGGTGGTGGCGATGGTAAGGGCGGTGGAGGTGATGGAGGAGGCGGGGGTGGTGATGGAGGTGGTGGAGAAGGCAGTAGTGGAGACGGTGGTGGTGGCGAAGGTGAGGACGGTGGGGGTGATGAAGGGGGCAGTAGAGAATGTAGGGTTAGTGATGGAGGTGGTGGAGAAGGCGGTGGAGGTGAGGATGGTGGAGATGAGGGCGGTTGGGGTGATGGAGGAGGTGGTGAGGGTGGTAGTGAAGGTGGATTAATTGGTGACAGTGGAGAAGGCGGGGTTGGTGAAGCTGGTGGTTGAGAGGGCAGTGGTTGTGATGGAGGAGGCAGCTGAGAAGGCGGCGGCGGTGGTGGGGGTGGTGAAAATGGAGGATTCATTGGTGGAGGTGGTGAAGGTGGAGGCAGAGGTTTCAATGGCATCGGTGGGGAGAGAGGTGGAGGTGAAGGTGAAGGTGGATGTGAATTCATTGGTGGAGGTGGGAGTAAAGGTGATGGTGGTGAGGGTCGAGGGGGAGGATTTGCCTGAGGTGGTGGTAGTGGTGATGGTGATAGTGGGAGAGGAGGTAGATTCTCGGGTGATGGTGATGGTTGAGGACTTATTGGTGGTGGTGGTGATGGTGGGGGAGAAGGATGTTTGGGTGGTGGTGGTTTTGCTGGTAGTATTGAAGGAAGAGGAGGATTTTGTGGCGGCGGTGGAGAAGGATATTGGGGTGGAATTGGTTATGATGATGGTGGTAGCACCGTTGGAGGATTTATAGGTGGCAATAAAGGTGGTGATTGAGTATTAACAGGTGGTGAAATAGCCAGAGAAGGCTGGGGAGGTAGGACGGAAATAGAAGTATGTTTTATGGGGTAAGAAGCCATTGCATTAATTCCACAAATACCATATTCCAACACAGTGTTCCTCCTTATGTAAGCGTAACCTTGAATTCCCCACGAGGCACCCCAGGAGTTCCTTACAATCCAGTACTCCTCATTGCCATTTCCATTACAGCCATAACCAACTATCAAAACTGCATGATTTATGTCTTCTGGATCACTAGAGCATTCCCCATCGTAAATCCCCTACAGTTCACAAGTTAATTTCACAGATATAGTCGCTTATATTCAGTCCCAAAATAAGAATCTTATTCAAAACAAAAAGGACCTCAGAATAGAGCTGGAAATCTAGCATTGAAGCATCAATGCCAACACTATTAGGTTGGTTGACAACAGCACAAAGCAGAGCATTTTCTTGCTCTTCCACATGCTTGTACCTATCAATGGTCACAATCTTCTTCCCATCTTCCTAATTATCAAATCCCAAATGCTTACAGAAATGCAAATTGTCAAAATTTTCCGTATAAAATTAAGATTTTGATATACCTTGGTGATATTGCATGAGCCAAATGAGGCAATATATGGGTGATAATTTTGACTAGCCTTAATTCCTCCATTGCTGATCACCCACTCGAAAGCTTAGTTAATAGCTCCCCCCTCACAACCATCACTTGTGGAGTCACAAGCCATAAGTTGTTGCTCTGATAGGCTAATCAGTTCTCCAGAGGCTAGTGCATTTGCTCCTTCTATTGCTCCTGTCGAAGAAATGCCCAACAACTTCCTATACAAACACAAATAAGATTTCAATTTGATTCAAAATAAATAAATACGACACACAATCAGATTACCGTAATCTCAATACCATTTAAGCTATCAAATGTTAAATTTAAAAAATCTCTGTTTTCACCTTTGCATAATTGTTAGTAGTTGTTAGTGATTAATTGAGATATTAATGCGCTTCAAATCTTGAGTAAAAAGAGGGAATATTTTAAAGAAAGATATTTTCAATGGCCTAGACTCTTTTTTTATTTAAATTTGTGGTCATCTCAATTTAGTGAAATTTATCTTTATTTTATTTTATCATTACTAGTTTTTAGTTCACTTAATTTCAGTTAACTTCAATTCAATTAATTTTAATTTAATTCACTTTAGTTCTATTCATATGAGGTGAAAGAACACAACCTTACTATATCTTTGATTATAAAAGCACTCTTTAGAAACTAGTTGTAATATTATAATATCCATGGTTTTTTAAACTAATCAATGTGAGTACTATTCATATAAAATTTAATTACCATTACATGATTTTAAAATGTCGTACACTACTTAGATCCCATTCTCCGGAGTTTATCTGCCTTTCAGTTCAATTTAGTTTAGTTCACTAGAAATTTAATATAATGAAATTTACCGCAATTTAGTCATATCATTACTATTTTTAGTACAGTTATTTTAGGTTCAATTTACCTCAATTTTAGTATTTACCTCAATTTACTCAGACTAAAATGTCGTTGAAAATGCAAGTTTAGCACATATTGTAAAATAAAAAGCTCTTCGGTGCTGTCGACGACAAAAAACCTTGTCCGTCCGTCCTTTCTTCACTATTAGCCACTACTTACAACGTTGATTCTTTCCTTTGGCTAGTGTGTTACCTGCTAAGTCGTCATACGAGAATGTCACGACTTCTTGCAACACATGGATCACAAAAGAAATGCGGCTACGTGGTATGTTGTTTTCATATCTGTCTCAAGAGGAACCAATGGAGGTTGTTGACTGCTCCACGACTTGAAAAATCTAGGATATCCTTTCAACAAGTTATCAAAAGAGGATTAAATCCCATGTGCTTAGTCAGCACATCCGGGTTTTGATAGTATCATGACTTACACCTTCATTGCAAGGAAATATTTGACAAACTCGCAACTATGGAACCCTCTACTACAAAACATGATCAGATTCTTCAGCTTTTGGCTACTTTAGGTGCTGAGTATAAGGAGTTTAGTGCCCTAATTCTCAACCGAATGACAACACCGTCGTATGCTGACTTGGTTGATCAAGCTATTAACCATGCATATTTTTTGAATGTTACGCAGGTTTTAGTACTCCAGTAGCTTCTTCATTCACGCCTACAGTTTTTCAATGTTAGATCACGATTCAGCTGGCCATAAGTGGAGCAGTTTGCCGGTGCATGGTGGCAGCTGGTTTGGCACATGTGTCACCTGTGGCGACTGTTCTAGTAGTCTCTGTGGTGGCTGAGCTGAGGTTATGGGCATGTTTATGGTATTCTCTTTGGCGTCACTGATGCTATTTAGTATCAATCTTGTGGTAAAAGGGTCATATGGCCTCCTCGTATTCCCGGTTGGTTACCAATCGGATTCTACTCATCTCGTGGAATCTTTCAATCATCGTAGCTGGAGCCTCCCTCTCGTGCTTCAGATTGGTATATCGATTTAAGAGCCACATATCATATGAGCTCTTCCTCCCCTGTCCTAGAGAGTGTCACTCCTCATAGTGGTAACTATTGTATTTCTGTTGGTAATGTTGTAGCTATTTTTGTTTTGCATGTTGGTGATTCTAAGATTAATTTTTCTTACGTTTATCTGATGTGTAAGTTGTGCCTAATATTACCAAAAACCTACTTTCTACTAGCAAGTTACCTCAGGATCTGGGTGTTTAGATTAATTTTGATTAATGGTCCTTTATTACCCAAAATAAAGTCACCAAGGCAGTCGTGGGCAGAGGTTACAGTAAGGATGGACTATATGTGTTGTATCGAGATGAATCAATACTAGTTTCCTTTATTCGGAAAATAATGGTCATTCATCTTTTGAGTTTTGGCATATGCCTAATTGAGGCATGTGTCCTATACTATTTTTCCATTTGAATAACTTTGGGATATTATTTGTTTCTTTGTTGTTTCCTAAACCTCATATTGTTCCCCTTGTGTTATAGTGAAGGACGGAGACAATCTTTTGTTGAAAATAAAATACGTGCATGCTTTGCATGTCATTGACTTAGTTCACTGTAATTTATGGGGTTCTTCCCATATTTTGTCTTTAAAATGGGTTTGCTAACTGTGATATTTTTGTTTAATATTATTCGTCGAAAATCAGATTTAGTGACATATAAATATATAATTTGAGGCATTTGTCAACAATTGCTTTCCCGCTCGTATTAAGGTTTTTCAGAGTGATGGTGGTAATGACTTTCTTAACACTTGTTTGCACATTCATTTTTCCTCCGAGCATATTCAAAATCACGTGTCTTTCCCTTATACGCCTGAACAGAATAGGTGTACTGAACATAAACATTGACATAGTGTTGAGATAGGGCTCATTGTGTTGTTTCTTTTGAATCTTCCTTTATGTTAATGGGAAGATTCTTTTACTACCACATTTTTCACTTCTAACCACCTTCCCACATAAATTTTTCATGGAGAGAGTCTTTATGGTTTTGTTTTTGGTCGTACTCTGATATACTCTAACTTCCATTCATTTGGTTCTAGAGATTATCCATTTGTTCACCCCTATGCTACACACACGTTATCTTCTCAGAGTATTCCATGTATTTTTATTTGCTATAGTAACTCTTGTTATAATATTTTTCGCTTCCTAGATTCATGGTTGTCCATGTCAATATCACTCATATTGTTCGTTTTGATGAATCATGCTATCCATTCACTTCCTCTGTATCATCTAGTTATGCTTTTACTACTTGGGATATCTCTACATTAATTGATCCAAATTCTTTTGATTATCTGCTAGTCAAGACTCCTTGTTCTAAGATGCCTTACCTATGTGCTCCTTCGATTTTATTTCTCCAGTCCCAATTCTATCTCCTCCGGACCTTGATCCTGAGTCTTGAAGTTGAAAATTTTCTCTGGGACCATCTAAGTTTTTTTTGCCTCATCTTCTGATGACTCTCCAGATCCGTTGCCCACCCACACTTATCAGATGAATACTAGTATGATGGATATTTTTAGGAAGTCTAGGAATTTTTGAAATTTTGTGGTCAGTAGTTTTCTTACCGCTTTGCTTGCTCAGATCGAACTACATGATTATCGTATAACTCTTCGTGATCCGCATTGGATTGCTACTATTGATGAAAAGATGGTTACACTTCTTCATCTATATATCCTGATGTGAATATAATTAGTTTCAAGTTGGTTTTTCGTCTTAAATACCATTTTGATGGAAATATGAATCGCTACAAGGCTTATCTCATTGCTAAATGATTCTCTTAGATTCTTGGTTTTCACTTGATCATAATTTTAGTTTGGTTTTCAAGGGTTAGATTGTATATATTGTTCTTGTTATTTCTACTATGAGACAGTGGCCACTTCACCAGCTTGACATTAAGAATGCTTTTTTCAATGGTGTTCTTGATGCCTCGATCTATATGGCACACCAACTAGGATACAAGGACTATGACCATTTTAACTATGTTTGATACGTGCGTAAATCTAGCTATGGGTTTAAGCAAGCTCCTCGTGCCTGGTTTCATAGGTTTAGTACTTATGTTCGACAAGTTGGTTTTCTTCACAGCTTTGCCATTACTTCCTCATTTCTTTACTCTCATGGAATTACTCTATTGTATCTATTAGTGTATGTTGTATAAGTGTATGCTGATGATATTATACACACTGTTAGTGACTCTACTACTATTAGCCAATTCATTTCTTACACTGCTCGGGAGTTTTCCATTAAGGACTCGGGTTCTTGCATCATTTTCTTGGTTTGGAGATGTTGCCTACTTTATTGGGACTCTATTTGGGTAAGGTGAAGTATGCTCAGGATATTATTTTTGAGCTTGTATGAATGATGCTACAACTGTTTCCACGCCTTTTATCCACCGTCTCAGTTTAACAGTAGTACTAGTGCACAGTTCACAAACCCCACTCTCTCTATTGATCCTTGGTTGGTGTTTTCTAGTATCTCACTATCACTTGTCCGGATCCAGCTTTTGCAGTTAATTCTGCTAGTTAGTTTCTTCAGGATATGATGATTACTTTGTTGTGACAACTCGTATTCTTGGCTATGTTTGAGGTACAATTCACTATGTATTTTCTTTCGATCTACGTGCTCTTCTTAGGCATTAGGGTTACTCTAATGCCGATTGATTTTTTTTCTCAAGAATCTTCATCCAACATATGGATATGCTGTGTTTACTGGTTGCATTCTTGTTTCATAGTGTGCAAGAAGCAACCCACAGTTTCATATTCCATTTTAGAGTTTAAGTATCAAGCTTTGGTTAACGTCGTTGCATAGGTTTTCTGACTATCTCACCTACTACGTGACCTTTGTTTCTTGTTCTGGCATGCCTATTTTGCTTTGCTACAACAAACGTGCGATTTTCTGGCTCAAAATTCAGTTGCTCATAACTGAGCGAAGCATATCGACATTGATTATTATTTTGTTTGGGAGTTGGTTGCATGGGAAGTTCAGTATTATTCATGTCCCTACTTCGACTAAAGGACTTTTTTGTCCCTTTTTGAGTTTTTTAGATTCACGATGGGTGCTTCAGATTATTTGACATCTTGCGTAAGGGAGGGGTTAGAATAGAACAACTTAATGAGTAAGTTAGAGTTTAGTGTTTTACTATTGTACTCTTTTATTTTGTACTCTATGTATTTTATATGGAGTCGCTGTCTACAGCTCTATTTACTTAATAGGATCCAATTAATTTTGAATGGACTAAACTACCTTTTATTTATTTATTTAATTGTAAAGTCCCCCAATTCTAAAAAAATCACTCTCATTGACCAAAAATTACATCCTTCCCAATGGTTATTCCCCTCTCGATCGAACCAGTTGGCCAGCAACCGCCATTAGAATTACTCGCGATCAGCCACCATTGTAACTCGCAACCAGCCCCAGCCACCGCCACTTCGTGGTGCACACAAAAATAACGGGTCGGCTCAGAAGGTCGGGCACAAAAATAGTGTGTCTGCCTTAAGTATCCAACACAAAAGCAGTGTGTTTGCTAAAAACACTGGACACAATTGTAGTTTGTCCGCTCCCAAAATCGGACACAGAAGTAGTGCTTCCACTAAGAAAGACAGACACAAAAATAGCGCATCCGCACTACGGGACGAACACAAAAGAATTTTTTGCGCTCAAGATCGAAAAAATAGTACTGTGTGTGCTCCCAAAGTTGGACACAAAAGTAGTGGATATGCTTACAAGGTCGATCTGAGTGGCCGAACAAGGTGCTTCCACTTTACTTGGCTGCACACGAGGTTTGTGCGTGCTCTTTATGAGGTTGGACACACCAATTTTGTATTTGGTCATGAGACCGAACACACCGATCTCGTGTCGAAATTTTTATGGCCGGTTTTTATTAAGAAGTCAAATTTCTTAAAACTAACTAATACATAATAACATCACAAAGTGTTCTTTTAGACCGCCTATACCGTTAGACAAGGTTATTTTATAATTAATATAACTAATAGGGTGATTAATGTTTTTTTCATTTATTGCAAGGAGTTTCCCATAATTTTAAAAATATTTTAAAATATATCTTGAAATATGAATAATTATAATCAAAGGTTAAAATTTATAGAAACGAGACTTTCATTAATAGGTCTAACCATTTGGTGGTATAACAAGAGAAGTTCTCTAATAACATTTATTCAATAACCTAAACATATATTTTAAAATTAAAATTGGGTACTCACTTGTCCCATGTTTAAGCTTTTTCAGCCTAAGATGTGAATTTTGTATGATTTTTTAATGAAAATGGGTGAAGTTATATTTTGAGAAAAAAGAAATGTTGATTTTTTTGACAAAAGTGCCTTTATAACCTTTTGATAGTTAAAAGTGCAAATATAAATCTAAATAGTTGATGTAAGTGTAATTTTACCAATTCCGACAGTTTTAGGCCAAAGAATATTTTAGTCATTTTATATGCGGTCAATGCCGAAAATGGTGTGTTAGGTTATATTGGCACTTTCACCAACTAGTTAGATTTATTTTTACACTAAAAATTATTTGAGCATTATATTGATACTTATTTAAGTTGGTAGGATTATATTGGTGTTTTTTTTCTTTTTGAAATATGAAGAACATTAATGAAGGAATGAATTTTGACTTCAAATAACCATGCGTATTATTTCTTATATTTTTCAAGGCAACATGAAGTAAAAAAAGATCACATCACCTACAATTAGGGACGAAAATGGGGTGGGGTGGGTGCGGATTATGGTATTTTCATATCCATGTCCAACTAATTTTTTTATACCCATACCCGCCCCATCACCTATGGCGGGTACAATTTTAAAATCCACCTCGCTGTATCGAGTATTATATAAAATCAATAGCCGCCCCATCACCCACTTGAGTCTCCTTACCCACTTCAAACCCATTGTACTCAACCCACATATATCTCCAAAAATATCTAAAATTCGCTTTAATATAATAATTTAATATTAAAAGTCTAATAAATATTTACGTGAAAAATTATAAGTAAAATATGTAAAATATGGATAAATAGTCATTTGTGATATATTGAATTAGTGGATTTATAGCGGGTCTAGTGGGAGGGCAACTGTGTGAACTAATATCCATACTCGACCCACTACCCATGACGGGTATAATTTTCATGTCTATACTCGTCCTACACCCATCAAAACCACCTCTATACGCGTCCCATTGGGGTGGATGCAGAACAAATCTCCATCCTTACTCATGACTATATTATAGTTAGGGATATATACCAATATAACCCTACCTACTTGAATAATTACCAATATAACGCTCAGATAATTTTTAGTGCAAAAATAACCCTAACTAATTAATGTAAGGGCCAATATAACCCCCAGATCCCATTTCTGGCACCGTCGCCGTAATAGGTTGGTTTATATCAGCACATTATGAAAACTGATAGGGTTACATCAGCACATTTGTAAAACTTATGAGGTTATATCAGCACATTCCTATAAGTTTTGACACTTACACTGATTATTTAGAGTTATATTGGCATTTTAGAACACTAGAAGGTTATATTGACACTCATATCAAGTAGGTAGAGTTATAAAAAAGAATTCTCTTATGGTTATTGTTCTTATTGACATAGCCCACCTGGCGTATTATCCCCTTGTTGATGTTTTGAAGCAACAAAATGCGCAATCTCTTGCCGTTGTTTGTCGGTGAGAATTCTGCCCACCATCCCAACCTCTTTGATCACGAGCTTGATGAAAAACAAGAAGAAACATCAGACTGAAATCTTGGCCATATCTTCAAAAAAAATGGCCAAAATTTTTCTGGGAGCACTTTTGATGATTTTGTAATGTTGAATGTTTGCTGTGGTAAATGCTCTTTAAATAGGTGTGGTGAATTTTAAATAGTGATGAATAGTTCTGTACTGTAGTTTTAGTTCCATTTACTCTCCTTATCCCATTATAACCTACAACAGTTGACTAAAAAAATGTTTGACCATTAATATTTTTAACTATGTATGATTATTTAAAAAAAAATAGTATTATGAAAACAGAAAAACTCATATGAGTCTGTCTCACCATAATTTATAGTGAGACAAGGAACAAAATAAAGTTTTAAAAATTACAAAAAAGTACCCTATGTTGTCTTCTAACTTCAACAATTGTGTTTGAATCCTTCGTCTCACCATAATATTAGGTGAGATCGTCTCACCCAAGTCTTTGTATTATGAAAATACACATTAACACGAATGTAACACTATACCACATGATAATATCCTTATATATATATATATCAATAGAATTTTATAGTTTAAATAAGAATTCCAAAATAACCGGGACACAGAGAGTACTTTCTCAATTCAATTAAGATAGACAGTTCAATTTTTAACAACATGATTTAAAAGATGCCAATTGAGTGAAGCAAATTGAATGGAGATTTAAAAAGTAAAATAAGTAGATAAGAAAACTCTTAATTTAAAGATATTTAGAAGGTGTCAAAATAAATGCATTCCAATATAAAAAGTGCCCAAAAAATTATATGTTAGTAAATGTTGTATGTTAAGATCTTGGGCGAATCAAATTCTGACATGTATTCTATAAATTATATATTCTCTCATCCCACTCTAAATTGCATATTTACTTTTTCACGATTTTCAATGAGCATGTTTGACAGTAAATATCCCTAGATACTCATAATAATATCTCATAAAAATTAATATTTAGAAAATATATATAAAGACAAATATAATAATATCCCACATGATATGAATATCCCTGGGAAGACTCTGGATTGCGAAAAATCGGATCTTTATTTATTTGAGGATCTCACCCAACTCAAATAAATGCACGAATCGCAGCGTGTACCCCGAAAGGTACACTCAACTCGACTTATAAGCGTCTAGCCCGCAGGGTACACTTACAAGGTTTCTCTATAAACGTCTAGCCCGTAGGGTACGAATATAAAGGATATTGAAACTTAAATAGCCCGCAGGTTTAAGTAGCAATGAAAATAATGAGAATTTCTCAAAAGTCTGAATATAATTGATTGATAAAAGGTGTCAAGATAATGTTGGCCAAACCCCTTTATTTATAGGGTAATATTCAGCCAGTACAAATAGAAATTGAAAAGAATTATGGCAGCTTTAAGAAGCTAAAACCATATCTAACTAGAACTCCTAAAATAAATGATGACTATATTCATCCAAGTAAATCAA
>JAULKJ010310982.1:0-10962 GCA_032355405.1 Rubia balearica | reverse complement strand
ACCCCCCCACCAGCCACCCCGCCCCACCACCAGCCACCCCGCCAAGTATTCCCACCACCGGTCCACCACCACCACACCTCCTCTGTTCAGCCCCGCCTCACCACCTAAGCCCACTATCATCGATTTTCCCTCCTCCTCCACCACTAAACCCACCACTCCCTGAGAAACAGCCGGTTAGAAACCCTCCCCCCTCCTGCCACCTAAACCCCCCAATTTGCTAACCTTAGCCCTACCACCCCTGGAACCCTATCACCCCCACATCATCTTCACTGCGCCTCCAAACCATCTTCGTTTCCTGCACTTCAATAATCACCGTGCCACTTTCACCTCCTAAGCCACTTCCCGCAACCAAGCCGGACAAAACCCTATCCCACCCGCCACCCAACCCTCGTTAGCCTCTCGTGCCGCCGCCTCCCCCTGGAAACCACCCCACACCCAATCCCGCCGCATTGGCACCTGCACCGACACTTCCTGTCGGAGAAAGGATTCAACCCGACGGAGAAAGGAATGATGGACAGAGAAAGGAGTAATCGACGGAGAAAAGAGTAATCAATAGAGATAGGAAAAGGAGGAAGAATCAGAGAAACAAAAAGAGAGAAGAAGAAGAAGGGATCGGAGAAAGAAAGAAATGAGAGAATCGGTCGAGAGGAAGAAAGAGAAGGAGAATAGTAAGGAAAATTCGGAGTTTATGGGCACTATAGACATTTCATATTTTTTTGTTTTAAATTTTTTCAAAGGGTTAAAATTTTCATTTTAACAAAATCTGACCTCAAAATGTCGGAAAGAGTAAATTTGCACATACATTAACTATCCAGGGTTATATTTGCACTTTCAATTAGGTAGAGTTATATATGCACTTTTCTCCTTTGCTTATTCTCTAAGCGAACTCTTGTATAAATGCATGTTGATATCTTGAATGAATATAAGTCAGTTTTACACAATCCCTATACATTTTTACATTGTATCAGCCTAACCCCAATACTCTCTCAAATTTCGTAAAACTCTACCGTTGATCCTAATAATGTCGCAGCCGCACTCTCTTTTTTCTACTCGGTCGTCTCTCATCCCTCTTATCTCGCACCATTGGTTTTGATGATACGTTCCAATGATTCTGATCCCCTCATCGCTGCCAGCTCTGATAAAACCCCCAACTTCAAGCTCACCGCTCCCCGATTGCATTTTGATCACAATAATTATTCTCTCTGACGTCATTCAGTCAAATTTACTCTTGTCGCATAGGATCTTGATTTGTTTCTTTTCCCGTGATCGGCCCCGGATGAATTTATTGAAACTGACTTATAAGAAGTTTTGATTTATTGTATCACTAGTGGAGAAGTCTTTACTAAAAGCAGCGTTAGAAGGGAACCGCCTTTAGTTGAGGTCCGAAATAGGTTCCGAGTTCGGAACTCCCTCCAAGGTCATCTTTTTCATTTTAAAGGCGGTTCTAAATTGATTAAAGTGGTACCGTCTTTAATGAAAATTGATTAGGGTCTGAAAAATGTTCAGAGTTTGAAAGTGCTTTCCCAAGTCACCCTTTTATTTAAAGGCGGTTCTAATCCTTTAATGGACAGTCTTTTTGGCCCAATATAAACCCAAAGACTAAGGTTTTCATAGAGTATTTTTACTTCATTCTTTTGGGAACCACAACCTTCTCCTTTATTTCTTCATATAGCGGCGCCCTTGCTTTCTCCCTCCAGCGGCTCCGCCACCATCTTCATACCCTTCAACCTTCCACCCTCAGGCACCATCTCCCTTCACCGTTCGACCACCCTCAGTCTCCACCTTCACGCCTCCATCATCGTTGTTGGAGATTAGCTCCGTCGTTGGATCAAACCTCTGCCACCGCATCAAAGCTTCCCCTCCCGCCTCTACAATCCTTCTCCGCCGTCGATGCTCTCCCGCCGCAATATAGTCGCCGCTCCACCGCGTCCTCCCCCACCGCGCTGGTCCACTGCGATCTCCACCATGCCGTCTCCACCGTGAAGCTCACCGGCCGAAGAAATTCTTCATGGTTTTTTGTTTGTTGTTTTTCTCTTTGTTATTCTGTTTCGTTACAGATCTGTATTCTGTTTGTAGGTTTCCGGATCTACTTTGTTTGATGTTTTTCTGTTTTCTTGCTGCCGGAAACTTGGTTTCTCGCAGCTTTCTTTTTTAGAACCTCAAATAGGTTCCGAATTCGAAAACTATTTTGGACCCCAGAATAAGGCAGTTTTTTGAACTGCCTTTGATCGATTTCTACTTTTAATCACCCCTTTCTCCACTATTGTATGAAGGTTTGGTTTCAAAACAAAATATTGTCACATTAAAGAGCGCGTATATTAAGAACGAATCACGATTGTTCTGAAAGACTCCAAAAGTTAAATTATATCTTTTTTGTTGGGATGAAATATTGAATATGCATTTTGATACTATTATTCTTACATTACAATTTTTATAAAATAATTACAATTAAATTATAATAATGTACAATAACATATAAAAGAATGCACATTCATATAATATAGAATAAACAAAATGACCATGTGTATACGGTGCTCATGCTTAATATTATTTATGTGAAAATTATACGGGTATTATGTTCTGTTATTCAAAATTTGTTTTTATTAAATAAAGTGTATGAAAAACAGTAATTATGTTTTTGAATTCTAAATTTTATCAAATTAAATTGATTAAATTGAACTAACTTAAATCAAAATAAAAATAAATTGAAAAGAACGTGACTTTAGTTTAATTTGATTACGAGATTCGGAATCATTTGGAGGTTTGGACACACTCGCTTTAGAGGGGACAGAGAGGAAAAAAGGGGAACAGGGATTCCACCATTCGCTCAACCCTTGCTTAATCATTCCATAACACCTTTGTAGTAAGTGAAATCAATGCGTGATTGCACGGTTTATATTTATATCCCTAGATAAAATAATTAACACCCTTAATTATTGATGCTTAAAGCGTGGGACTTCACACCATCTTCTTCTAGACGTGAATTGTTTAATATTCACGATACTCCATCAATATGGATGGCACACTACCCGTTTCGTTGGATTTTGCACCATAATCTTAGATGTTTATATTTAGATTGATGAAATTGAATTCAAAAAGGAAAAAGTAGAATGAGGAATAAAATTGTAAAAAAAACTTTATAAAAAAATCAAAGTGTATCAAACCTATAGAAACAACTCAAAAGGAAAATATATCAAACTCAATGAAACTGCGGGAGTACGTACTAGTGCGAAAATATTTATTAATGACTTCGTTAGAGTATCTCCAATGCAAGTATCAATTTAGAAAAAGTTTCAAAATCGATGCAAGCATCAATGCAAGTATCAAGTTTCAAATCGAAACCGATTCGAATAACCCAAAAATTGAATTATACAAACCAAATTCAAAATTTGGTTTAAGTTTGAATTCGATTCAAACCAAATTCATGGAAAATTTTATAAAAAATTAGTAAATTTATATAAACTAGTTTAATTTTTTAAAAAAAATATGTAATTTAATTTCTACATTAACAAACTCAAGTGTTTAAAATAAAAATCCAACACTACAATACAAATTCAACCATAAAAATTTTAGTTTTTTAAAATTATATTATTAATATATATAATTTATTTATTTTTTTATTGTAATTCAGTATTCGGGTCGGTTTTCGGTTTACTCAATTCAATTATCCAAAAACCGTATTTTAAATTTGGTTGGGTTATTCGAATTTGGATTATTTAATTTTCTGTTAGGTTTTTGATTTTTTTGCCCGCGCTAATTATTGGGCTACCTTTTTTTCTTAGTTTCAAAAGGGATATTTATTAAAATGGTTATTTTTGTTTTAAATATAAGATTATGATTGCCTCTGTCAATGTAAGTTTTTTCGGTAATCTCTTTTTGGTAAAATGGTTTGGTAAAAATTGATTGTCTTCATATCTGTTATCCAAAGACGGTTATGAGAAATTTGAGTCAAAATCGTTCAAACAACTAATTTATGGCAATTTCTTATCTGAGCATTCGGATTGTAGACTTCGGTCGTTGGGATACAATTAGACTGATTATTCGGCTTAACTTGCCTTTAGACAGTTTATTCGCTATCCTTCCGGGTTCGAATTAAAGTTAATCATACCACTATAATTTATTCCTATACACTCAAAAGAAGAAAAAATTGGCAATCAAAATGACATGCATCATACTCCTATTTTAGTCAAAAGATCTGAACAGGTTAAATGGAGATCGATTGGATCTTTAATTACAGAGCTTTAATATTCTTTAATCTTTGTTGTCTTAATGTTGATCAAAAGTGTGGATGGACCAAATTTGTGCGCCTAATCTGATTCTTATTACTGTGATCGGCTTGAGGTGAGCACTATCTCAATTGGATGGATTTTGTTTGGTGATTTCGGGTCAACACTACTAGATAGCTACACAATAGGGACCACTCATCTTTGTATGTACCCGCTGATTACCACTTAAGTTTTTTTATTAGAATTGCAATATTTAGTTAGTGTCTACCTTTCTTATTGCCTCTCAAACTATTGATTAAAAATGTAATACTCCCCCGTCCCAGCATATGCTACACAAAATATTTTTCATGGTGTTCATGAAACATGTTTGACCTTTAATATGTATAAATATGTGTAATAACGGTAAATAAAAATTTGATATTTAGAAACTATTTACTACGGTAAATCCAACAATATTACATACGATAATATTATTTTTTATATATTTATTCAAACATGTAGTCAAAATTTGACAGTGTTTAGTGTCAAATAGTAACTCTGCAGTTTATGATGGGCCAGAGGGAGTATTTAGCTAGTGCTTTTGTGTAAATGAGATCATGTCACTGGATGATGTAAAAAGTACTTGAATATAGACTATTTGACCAATTTTATCAATATAAAAATTGAATTCTCAAACATGTCTGCATTTTACTATTTAATTTTTAAAAATAAAAAAGTAACTTACTGTTATATTATACTACTACTTTACTGATTTTTGAGTCAGCTTCTCTCTCTCTTCCAAAATCCCGCTCCAGCCCCTCTCTTCTTGATAACAAGACCCTAGCTGCTTGGGTGGGTGGGGGGAACCAACACTTTCCAGCGGCCCACCCCAATCCCACCCTTCCCAACACTCCTACCCCTCTACCCTTCCTTCCTCTAGAACTCTAAGCTCACCGGCTCAACGAATGTTCTACGTGGTTGTGCCGTTTTCTAGCCAGTGCTTGACGACTGTTCCAGATGGCTGGCTCCTGCAGTCCAATTCCGCACCAAGCTGCAGATTTGCTCCAGCTCTAGGTAGCTGGTGGAAGATCCTTTGCGGGGAACCGATTCAGTGGCTACTGGGTGCGACTCAGTGGGTCAAGCGGTGTGACTCAACGGGCAAGCGGTGCAACTCAAGCGGGTTAAGCAGTGTACTGAGTCAGCGCAACTAGTGACTCAACGCTGGAGTCAAGCTCAGAATCTAGTAAACACGGTCATCGATGGATATTTTTGCGGGCCAGAATATTAGAAGACTCTTTTTGTTGCGGAACATCATCGTGACGACGATAGGTATATTCGATTTTTTAATGTTGCGACATTGTCATTTTTACTGACATATCTTTGATGGATGCAACAAACCAGGGGTGCGAAAATATACTTTACAATCTGGTGGCCAGAATTTTTCCCGCAGTTTAGTCTACTGGTAGCTTTTTCTAGGGAAGACACGGGCATAAGGGATTGATTCCATTTTTTTATTAATTCTGTTATTTTTGTTTCCATTCAACTTCTTTCTTCAACTTTTTGAATTTTTCATCTTTAAACGGGTGGGTTTTTAATGGTTTTTGAATTTATGTATTAGGTGATGATTATCTCCATCAATGCTTGTTTTCCGGCAACCCGTAGTCTGGTAAAATTAGATTGACTTCAGAGTTCATAACCAAAGAGACGATATGGAGAAATTTGAGTCTAAGTCGTTAAAACAACTGACTTTTGGCGACACTGTTTTTCTGAGGTTATTATCATATTTGTAGACTCTGGTCCATTGGGATGTTCAGATCAATTATATTGTTAATTCGGCTTACTTGGTCTTTACAGCCTTTTGGGGTTAGGTTAGAGATAATTCTATGCATTATAGGTGAATTCTATACACAGATGAAAAATATTTTTGACAATTAAAATAACTGGTTTTAGTCTCCTAATGTAGGGTAAGGGTCTTAACGGATTAAATTGAGACGGGTCAGATCTTTAGGTGGGGATCTTCATCTTATTGTGTTTTTATTGTCTTAGATGTTTGATCAGAAGTGTGGATGAATCATTTTGCATGTGGATGAATCATTTTACGTGTGTATCATGTGATACTTCATTGTGATTGGTTTGATGATAGTCTCTGGTTGATTCTTTGTGGCTACACTATGCTTGTACAGTGACAACCACTTACCTTTAGTGCGCCCTTCTCTTGGCCACAGAGCCCTTTGCTTAGTATTGAAATATAAAGTAGTGTCTTTGTGTAACTTTCTCTTATTATCACTGAGTTCTTATATTAGAATTGTTATGTTTATTAACGAATCAGGGTAAATGGGTTTATCCTACAGTTTGACTGCTTGTTATCGCACATTGTGCAAAATGGATCGGACGGGAATCCTATAAATCCGATTAATTAAAAAAAAAGTATATTATGTTACTACCACTTGGAAGAAAATGGTAATAATCCAATAATTAAGTGAAGGCATGAAATCAAATTAGTAGCATTATGTAATAATTATGTTACATCTAAAGTGGGATTTTGATATGATTGGCGGTGCATGCTGGATGAAGTGGTAGGCACTCAATTCTCAATCCTACGTAATCTTCTTCTTCTTCTTTTTTCTATCTTTAAAAGATATCAAGTTTAATTAAAGGTGCTTTGTAACTAAGTACACTCAACTCCCCCTCCATCTTTTAAACACTAATGACATGATAAACGTTTCTCTTACAATTCTACTCTATATTTTCTTGGTCGATCCATAATTAAAACTAGTTAGGAGTTAAGTTTTCTTAATTTCAACTTTAAATTATTTTGTTTTGTTTATTTTAAATTTAATTTAGCTATTCCTTTTAATTTGTTTAATTTTCGTTTAAATAAGTTCAATAAAATATAATTTAATTTTAGTATTGTAATAATTAAGTTTTCTTAATATTGGTTCAATTTAATTTGAAAGTTTTAACATAATTTAGTTCAATTCAATTGAGTTAAGTTTAGTTTAAAGAGAAAATGACTTCTGTGATCCTCGGACAATCACCATCATTCACCTTTGTCCATCCACTTTTTTTCCATACTTTCGGCCCATTAACTTACAAAACTGGTGTATTGGGGCTCTTCTGTTAGGTCAAACCGTTAACTTTCGATCAAAAAGTCAAATTTAAGGATAAAATGGTCATTTGTTCCTTTTCTTTTTTTTTATAAAAAAATTCCTCTATTGTTTTTAGGCCACGTCATTTTTCTTTTCAGCCCACATCATTGTCCCCTTCTCTCTCCGCCACTAAAAACTCTAACTCCACCACAACCCCCACCTCACCGCCGACTCCACCACTCCACCACCCCACTTCACCTCCCCGCCGACATCCCCAACTCCACCACCTCGCGCCTCTAGAAGGCTCCGCACAGATCAAGAATGGGAATGCGGCATTTGAAAATTTTACTCGAACACCACCTGATAACAACCTGCTCTTATCGCTGTATAAAACAAGCGTCGTTGCCGTAGAAAACCACTGCAGGGAGAGATAGTGAAGGCGCAAACTGAATGAATTAGATGTCGGAGATGACGAATCAGTAGATTTGTTGGTGGATAACGATATATCTGGAAAGCTACCAGAAAAGAAGACTATGTTTTTCGAAACTGGACAGAAAATACACCCAAAAATTGGAGAGAGAGAGAGAGAGAGACGAAAAAGATGAAAGACATCGTCGGGAGAAGATTCGTTGCTGAAGCCCACGCCTGAAGTAGGTCGTAGACGACCAGATCTGGCTTCACGTGTCGTCGAACAGAAACCATGTTGGCGGTGTCCATGAGGTGTGGCAGGAGGCCGTTGGTGGTGTGGAAGTGCTGTGAGAGTTCGATCATGGTGGCGCGGAGGTGGAGTTCCACCAGTTTGATGGAGTAGGAGAGCTTTCTGATGATCTCTAACAGCGACGGCAAGGAGCAATCGACGCGACGTAACACCTATTTTTTGCTCTAAAGTGCAAAACTAGAGCAATCGACAACGGAAAACTCACCGAAAGAGATTTTGCAGGGATTTTAGGGGCTGACGACGATGGGTCACCGGGGGATGGCGGCGGCGGCGCTAGCTCTTCAGAGAAGAAGACGACGCAAGGGCAGAAGGGAAAGAAGGCAAGCGGGAAGGGGAAGGGGTGGGGAAGAAGAAAAGGAAAAACAAAAGGGAAAAGAAAATTAAAAGCAAAAGGAAGGGGGAAAAATTTAAAAAGGAAAAAATAAATTACTACTTCCCCCCTAAAATTAATGGTTTACCATATTCTAACGGTTTGACCTGACGAATGGGGTACAAATTGTCAGCTTTGTTAGTTCATGGGGCTAAAGTATGGGGAAAAGTGGAGAGTCAAAAGTGAACGATGGTTATAATTCGAGAGCCACTAAAGTCATCTGTTCTAGTTTATATCAACGAAAAACAACAAAGCGTTAGTAAAAAATTGTATTCTTAAAATCAGTAAAATTAACCAAAAATATTATTTAAAGCACACTATAATAAAATTGTTATGGTTTTGTATGATCTCATTTTATTATCAATCAGAGTTATAATAACTTTTTAATATATCTGATTATCTCCCATGAGCAAACGGCGTTATTATGCTTTGATTTAATTTTATAATATAATATAATATTATCCAATTAAATTCAAATAGTGTACTACATATATAGAATCTTTTATTGTGTCTTTTAGCATATAAATATACAATTTAATATCATTTAAAACTAATTTGTATTTATATTGATGGCCAAAACACCTTCATATACATATTAGATTATATTCTAAATACAGTATCAAAAATCAACTACAAAATAATAATTATTAACATCGTATCATCCAAATATACATTAAGATTAATTAAAATTAAATGTTACCAATTGCACAACGTCGGCATGAATCTAACTACTGACTTTACAATAATTTTTAATTACTTTAATATTTTCAGTTAATTTTTCATAAATAATATTCTACAATAAAATTTTATGTGATAAATAATGAATAAATTATTTTCATGTTATATACTATATAATAAACGAAAGATGGTACTTTGTTTTTGAAAAACAAGAATATGTCTTTGTTAACTGACTTATACTATGGGAGAACATAATATATGAGAAGGTCTTTTGTTAGGCCGTTTAGCATTTAGATCAATTACAAAAAGTCTCGTTACGATAACTTTTAGATCCATATTATAATTATTTATATTTTCAGACATATTTTAAAAAACTTAGGAGTTGTTTGGTGTACGGTAAGCAATGTGAAAATTATAAAATCCCAAGATTTTAGAATTGACGTAGTTTCTTGGTTGACGTAAAAGATTTAAAACGTTGGAATTTGTAATGCGGTGGAAATTTAACTTCCCACATAACGTGGGAAATATCTTACCGAGGTACCCCCTCGGTCAAACGAAATTCCGTCATGTTATAATGTGTATTTACCGTTTCATCCCACAAAATGCGCATAAATTTATTACGCACATAAATTTTTCCATTTCCCTCCATTGCTGATCTCTTATCGTTTACCCATTTTACATAATTTAAACTCCTTCCATAAAAGTAGGTATGATTGTTGAATTTCACAAGAAATAGTTGAATTAAACCAAACAACTACTAGGCAAATAAATCCAAGGAAATACAAATTCCTTCATGTTCAACCAAACACAGTTTTCGTACATCCTAAGAATTAGGAAATAACTTCCTATGTAATAGAATTTATTGCAGGAATTGAATTCCAACATAAACCAAATGAGCTCTTAGATCCAAACCTTAGTCATGGACCAAAGTTGGTTCTCAAGTTTGAAGATTCAATGAATGGTGTGATGATTGAAGAGCATTGTTGATGCGCAACATACGGTTTAACTGCCTTCTGGGGACATTGGTCACGATTAATTGCCTATCGTGGCGCCAATCACCTACAAAATTCAGTGTCTCCCCATCTATTTCATAAACCTTCTAACCCTTTCAATGACTCATTGTAGCAACACTTTTTCCCTTTAATCCACCAAACTAATAGTTTTATAGTAGGAATACATCAACAAGGCAAGATAGTGACAATCATGCAAGAGCTTGAAGAGCTTGAAGATTCACGCAACATTGGAGAAATAAGACATGAAGATCTCTATTAGTACTAATTTTCTTCCATTTGCTTTTCTTAGTTTATTAAGATTCAACTATAGAAATGGATTTACCATGTTGTTCAATATGGCTAAAACATTGTTCAGTGACAATGCCAAAGAAATACTTTTTGTTTAGGAGTTCGAACATGCATTGGTTTTTAAATGTGGTATGGTATATTGAATGTCTGGTTTTCATTCCCAAAATCGGGAAAAAAAGAAGAAGAATATGTTCCAGCATGATTTTCGATTTCGATAATCATTTAGTTAATTAAAAATTATTGCAACAAATCAAAAATTGAAATGTCTTCCCATACTTACAAACGACAATGATTTTGAAATCAGAACGGGTATTAGTTTATTAACTATAGCCTGATTATGTGATTGATTTTGTTTAGTGGAATCGGGTCGGCACAATTACACATCTGCTCAATGAAAACTACTTATTCTTTGTGTGCTCTTTTTGTTGCCACATAAGTCTTTGTTTAAAATTGTAATATCAACCAATGTCTTTGCGTATCTTTTCTTTTATTGTCATTGATGTCTCATACTCTCTCTGTCCCAGTTCAAACTGCACACTTTTTTGTCAACTTTCTCATACCATGTTTGACCAACGATAACTTTATTTATGTATAATAATGG
>JAULKJ010310964.1:0-10963 GCA_032355405.1 Rubia balearica | reverse complement strand
TTGCTACGATGAATTGAACAATATCATATACGATAGTAGTATTATTGTTCATATATTGATTCAAATACGTCATCAAACTTTGATAGAGGATAATTTTCAAAAAGTAAGAGTGCAAGTTTAACTGAGAGAGTACTCTTTTTTACCAATGAATGAAAGCCACAACTTTTACTTCAAAAAAAAGTGTGTTTGGCAAAATTGTGCTTATAGGTAAAACAAGCTTATTTTGGCTTATTTTGAAAGTAGTGGGAGACTAGAATAAGCTTTTTGCCAAAAAATAGCTTCTACTTCTTGAATAAATACTTTTTAACAGTTTACCAAACGCTAAAAATGTGCTTAGTTTATAAGTAAAGTCATGTGAAACACATCCTTAAACATTATGGTAAATATTTTTATTTAGGATGAATGATATTAAAATGAATGGATAAATTAAAGAAATCTTATTAAATAGATAAAGTATGAAAGAAATAATTAAAAAAATGTACTCCCTTTGTTCCAAATCTATTTGCACTTTTACTTTTTTGACACTATTATCTATCAAATTTTGACCGCATATTTGAATAGATTTATGAACAATAATATTATCGTATATGATATTGTTCAATTCATCGTAACAAATAATTTCTAAATATCAACTTTTTATTTGTCATTATTATACGTAGGTAAAAATATTAACGATCAAATATATTTCTTGAACAGCGTGATAATGATTGCATTGCAAATCTAGGTAGGACGGAGGGAGTAAAATACAAAATCAAAATAAATCATCCGAAATATAACGCCAAGGAAGGGGTTTTGGGGCTTTCTGGAGGGGTGGGGTCTTGTGCTGGAAACGATGTTGATTAAATGGGTCCCTCCACATGAAAGTTTTCTTTGGTTTTTATAGGCCTCAATTTTGCCATTGGAGGGCCGAGAATCTTCTTTATCTGTCACATGTTTTCTTACCTTTGCTCCGTTGGCCGCTTTTCCATTCCATTTTCTTTTACCTTTTCCCTCTCTATTATTACAATTTACATTTACGTCCCTCTATCTTGGCTTAACTTACAAGTTCATCCTTAAGTTTACAAACACAACCTGTTGTTCCTTTTGATGAATTACAAACCATCTACTAGTAGCTTTTTTCAAAGGAACAATTGTTTGAAAACATATACTCCCTCTGTCCCTCTTTTTGGGTCTTACTTCCTCTTTTGTCACTATTCAATTATGATTTTATAATTTTAAATATTCTAAAAATATGTGTTACGATGAATGTAGTAGTATCTCATGTGATATTTTTCACATTTATAATTTTATATATTTTTACAATACAAACAATGTCAACTTTATTGATGAATAGTGATGCAGGACACTAAAAAAGGACGGAGGGAGTAATTTTTTTAAAGTGCAGATATGACTTTTTTTTTTAGTAAAGATATATCCAAGATTGATGTTGACTCAATTACTCAGAACTCTTTTGTTGAAGATCAATGTTGATGATCAAACTTCTGAAGAAAAATCTCAAGTAAATGATATAAATACCCTCCCTACTTTGGTTAATATCAGCTACCACCGTTCAGCACCCTTTGGCAAAATAACTTTAGGTGTTTTTTTTACAAATTGAAATGTGTAGAGAGAAAACAAAAAAGTCTAATGAGTAGTTGATAATGATTTATTTTTTGCCATAAAAGAAAGGATGACAATCTTAGAAAATATACAAAATGGTAAGTGTGCCAAACATTGTGAAACAGAAGATCCAGAGCCGAAACAGAGGGAGTAAGATTTATTTTTAAAAAAAAAGTTGAGATAGTTTCCTGTGATGCATGCTAAAGTTTAGCAAGGGATTTTTCTACAAAACTAACACAAAATTTCATCTTCCCCAAATTTATTTGCAACTTTTAAAATGAACCCCATCCCAATAAATTTTATAATAATTTCTGCCTAAACTTTAAATTGCCTAAAACTAGACTAGCTGAAAAAAGTTTGATCCCTTATATGTTTCATTAAAAATAATCAAAATTACCAAATGTAGTATTTTAACTATTCTTAATGAAAGAGAATGAATATAACAAGATATCATGTAATAGTACTTGTTAGAATTTCAAACTGGTGAAGAATTAATTTAAGAGTGGGTCTCATGAAAGGCGGCCTGTCCATAAACTTATGGACAGTCAATTGTATTTTTTAAACTTATACGCTATTTGGTTAAATTACATACTAAATTTAAATTTTAAAAATAATTTTTATATTTTCACATTCAAATACACATTATTATTTATTTTAAATTTAAAAATACAATACTAAAATTTTATAAAAAATTATAACATTTAAGGTTAAAAAAATAATGGACTGTCCATAAACTTATGGGCAGACTGCATTTCCTGAGACTATCTCTTAATCTATAACTCAATATGTAAGGTCATGAGTCAATTTCACATAATATCAATCAATTTTATGATAGAAATTCACGACTCTATTAATATATTTTTTATTTATACATCATTTTAATATGTAATCAAAACTAAATGCTAGTTAAATACAATTGGATTCGGGATACAACAGTAAAAAAACTCAGTCGGCCTCCAACTCTCTCCCGTCTTGCCGCATCTCTTCTTCTTCAATCTTTGGGAAACAGTTTATTTTAATTTATATATTTTTATTCAATAAGTGTGGGATTTGCCACCACAGATTAGTTTTGTTTTTCGACCTGATCGATTAGATCGTTGTACTCATGATATGATAGCTCGATTTAGTTGTTCACGTTGATGTATTGTTCTCGATTTGCTTGTTTAGATCGCGTGTTCATAATTTTGTTTGTATTTTTTTGGGTTCCCATTAATTTGGATACGTCAGATCTGTATTTTTTAAACTGTTTACAGTTTGGACAACATAGATCATGGTTGGATAAATTGGTGTTACAGTTGTAGAATATCCCTGCTTTTTTGAAATAATCACTCCAAGATGTTGAGATAAACACCCAACAACGATTACAATAAGTGGAATTGACATCCAACCTAACTAGCCTCTAGTAATAACCAATCTATAGTAAGTATATTCAAATTACATGTCAACCAAACTGATTGTCTGTATTATTATAGATCAGAGATCTAATAAAAACTGTAACATCGTTTTCGAAGATATTAACTCGCTTTTCGCGAGGATCATGACTACTTAGCAAAAATGAGCGTAACAACATCAATATTATTGCGCCAAATAGGGATAGGAGCAGGTTTTGGTGGAGGGAGGGTTTTGGTTGAGCGGCATGGGTGTAGGGGTTTTGGTTGAGCGGCGAAGTTTGAGGGATAGGTGGTTGTTTGTTGGTGATTTTCGGAAATTATTTTTAGATTATCTTGTAGTTAGTTGAAGAGTCTGTCTCTTGAAAGACGGTCTTTCCATAAATCATGGAAAGCCCAAAGTTTAAAGTGTAAATTAGAAGAAATCAAGATAAAATTTTTGGGTTGCATGAATCGGGTTATAAATTTTATAACTACATGTTTCATAATAAAACTTTAATATTGCAACTAAGAGTTTTTACCTTTAATTATTTTAATTAAATCTCGTCTTTCCATAAGCTTATGGAAAGACGGTCTTTCCCAAGAAATTATCTTAATTTATATGTGAAATTTAATAATACACCTATAATTATTGAATTGTATTTTTTAAAAATTAATTTTAATTTTTAAAATTATTTTATGAACCATAATTAAACAAAAGAAACACACATATTTTTTAAAGAATACTAGTGGAGTACCATCTCTCGTTGAGCGATATCATTAATTAATATATTGAGATCAAGTTTTATTTCAAATTTTAAAATTTTAAAATTTAGTCATCTAAGGAAAATTATATGAATTATAAAATGAAATAATTAATTTAGTTAGAAACTGTTAAATATTGAATACAATAAAAATTGATTATAAAATGTCCTCATAATAAATAAATAAATAAATAAATAATATGTATACATATTTCTATCAAAATTACTCTATCATTGCATTTTTTTTTGAATATTTTGTTATTTCATATTATGTGTTTCTTTGGATTTTCTTTAGTGATATACATATAGTACAATGAGATATTTATGGTTTTAAATATATCTTTAGAATTTATATATTTTTACAAGTTATGATTGATTATATATAGTAAAGAATTAAAATCAGTAATATATTGTAATATTATTATGTTAACAATTTATGATTGATTATATATAGTAAAGAATTAAAATCAGTAACATATTATAATATTAGTATGTTATTTTTAGACAAATTTGATTTAGCTTAGTCAAAATGATTTCAATATTTTCAGTTGACAGAAAGCAAACAATTTATATTATATGGTGCTTGGGATAATTGTGATTTTTAAAAAGATCCAAAATTTAATTTCAATTTTTTAAACAAAAATCAGAATTTTTAAAGAATTTTTTTAAAATTTTTTCCATATTATAAAAAAATTAATTGGGATATGTGGCCGCACGAGGCCGTGCCACGTGTCCATGCAGAAATTAAAAAAAGGGTGGGCTGCATGTGGCCACGTGGCCCAACCGGAAGGCGCCACGTGGCACATACAACCAAAAGTAATGGCGCGGGCCCACATGTGAAAGAAATGGCAAAGCAAAGAAGGAAGTCAGGCCCTCCCTACGTGAACTCTGCATTTTTGCAGAATGGGAACGGTTCTCATTTTAGACTGGGGCCCACAGTTTGAGTTTATTCAAATCACTTTCAACCCCCCATTGTGATAATTATTGTCCCTATTTGGTCTCAATTTTTAATTCAGCCTATAATTCTTATTCAAGTTCGTTTTTCCATATGCCTATGGAAAGATGGTCTTTCCCAAAATTTTGCCTATATTTATTACAATATGTGTAAGTAAAGTGTATGTGAAAATTATTAATGTTATACTTTATATTTTGAACATTATTTGTAATTCATTATAGATTTAAATAATTTGTTGTATTCCTTTAAAATATTTTACACTATTTGTAAATATTTATATTCTGAAATTATTTATTTTATTCTTTTGAAATTTGAAATTATTTTTATAAATTATATATGGAAGAACTATATTTTAGTTATTAATTATCACAAACATTTGGTAAATATATAATTGGGATAAGTTTACAATATAATAAAAGATTTAAAATGTTATAAAATTAATTTTATAAAATAAACTAATTGAATAATTATTTTTAGAGAAAAATATAGAATAATTCATTGAATTAAATATACTATAGCAACTGATAAAAATTTCTGTAATAATGGAAAGATAGAGGAAACTATTGGAGTTGCTCTAAGACAGTGACTAAAATGTGGACCAACTTACGCACGCAACGCATGCGGGGCCGACCAAATTGGACAACTTGACCCAATAAAGACAAATCACCAAGGAGCCCATTAGTTTAGTGCTTGGAGCCCCGCAAAATCTTAATATTTAATATTATCACTTCCTCTCTTTTTTCTTGGTGCCAAATTGCCAATGGGAACACTCTTTTTTAAACGATTTGACCGAACGCTTTCTCTCAGTTATTAGAAATGATATCATCACAATTTTTCTTTGAAATATTATTATAATCTTCGTGCTGAGTGGTATACTGGTAGGCGGCATGTCAATAAATCTATGAATATATCGTTTATTTTTTTTATTTTGTACACTGTATTTATTAATTTATATAAAATTTTGAAAATATTATTTTGTATTATATATTTGAAAAATGTGCATTTATACCATTCAGTTACTTGTTTTGTGCACATATACCCTCCAGTTTTTTGAAAGTGTATTTGTACCCCTGGTGACATCTGGAAAATTGGTCAACTTTGGTCATTATCGGACTCAAAGGAAATGATTGTTTTGCCCCTAAAAAATATCAAAAATTAGAAACCAATTTCGGATTTTCACCCCATATCTCGAATCCGTTTGAGTAATCCAACTTAGACGAGGGGAATTCGCTGGAATTAGGGTTGGAAACATGAACTAAATCTCACCCGGCCAAGTTGCCGATGAAGAGTTTCAAATCCTAGTCCAGATCACATTATTTTTTAACTCAAAATTTTGGCAGGACATTTTTATATCGATGTTGTTGAAGTGTGGGCCCTACTTCAGTGGAGGGTAAAATGGTCCTTAACTTTTCAAAAATCAAGTGGAAGTTATTTTGGTAATTTTAATATTGGCCAACACTGAAAAATAATAGGTCAACGTCGAGGTCAGGCAGGAGGGGTATATGTTTTTATGTCACAGCTAATCCAGGGATATATGTGCACTTTTGAAAAATGGGGGTATATGTGCACTAACCAAGAAACTGGGGGGTATGAATGCATTTTACCCTATATATTTTTAGGCAAAGTTTTGGAAAAGACCGTTGAGAATATTAAAAAGTAAAAGGTCTTAGTTGCAATATTAAAAATTTATTACGCAACGTCCGATTCATTCAATCCAAAAATTTATCTTCATTTCTTCTAATTTGTAGTTTAAACCTTGGTATTTCCATAACTTATAGAAAAACAGTCTTTCAAGAGACGGACTCATATTTTTATATTTTCACATTCAAATACATATTATCACTTGTTTAACTTATATAATATTTTAATTTTATTTAAAAAATTACAATATTTTAAGTAAAAGTCACTGTAAACTGTCTATAAACTTATAGAAATGCCGTTTTTCTGAGACTTTCTCTATATATAAATAGACTATGCTAATCCTAACAGTTTCTGCTATATTGCCATCATGGTGGTTGGAGTGTATTTATTAAGGAATAGCAATATTATGTTAATATTACTTGTAATTGTAATTAGATTAGATTCATTTTCCTTTTCTTTATAGGTATTTGTACCTCTATATAATGTACCCCAGAGTATGAATAAAGACACACAATTACTACCCCGTAAATTCTTCATGGTATCAGAGTCTAAAATCCTAAAAACCTAAATAAAATTCCACTGCAGTTTCCGAGCTTCCACCGACCGCGCATTGCCCTCACGTGCCGGTGTCGTTCAGCTGTCCGAAGCCTGCCTTTCTTCGTTTAATCTCCGCCTGCCACCGCTGCTCACCAACCGTGGTTGTCACCGATCTGATTGCCGAGTTTTACATCCGCACGCGCTGTTGTACGCTCTCACGCACCGTTGTTCACTCTCACACGCCGCTGCACTGACTCTCCACGCGTCGTCAGCTACTTCACGCTCCGCTGCCTGCTTCTCTGCTTTCTGCCAATCCGTTCTTCTATCAAAGATCTGATCTGATTTTGCATTATGTCTGCACCTGGTTCCAATTCTGATGCTGCTGAACAAGCCCGCATTGCTGCTGAAACTGAGGCTAACAAGCTACAGAATCTCAATGTCGTCGATGTGATTGTAGCTTTACTCAAACAGTTACAATTTGGCTCTGGAGGATCTGTCTCTAATGGTCGTTCGTTGAATGATCCTTGCTTTCTTAATACTAATGACGGCCCCGATTTGTCAATCTATCTCGTCATTCTGAAAGGTGAAGAGAATTAACTTGAATGGTCTAATGCAATTTGTGGTGCTATGCTTGTCAAGAATAATATTGGTTTCATTGACGGAACCATTACTATACCTCAGGCTAATCATCCTGATGTAGTTGACTAGTCTGGAATTAATGCTACCATGGTATGTGGGATCTTATAGACATTAGATCCATCATTACATTCTTTTCTACCAGCTACTATACCACGGTTAAAGAATTGTGGGATGATCTTAAGACCCGATTAACTCTTGGGAATGGTCCAAAAAATCCGCAAACTCGTGAAAATATACAGAACTATCGGCAGAATGGTCAGACTGTTGTCATATATTTTGGAAAAATGAAGAAGCTGTTTAGGGACTACAACTCTCTTCGACCTCCTTTAGTTTGCACTTGTGAAAATTGTAAACCACTGTGCACTTGCAACCATACTGCCAATACCTTCCAAGAATGTGAGACATATATGATCTACCAATTTCTCATTGGTCTTGATGAAGTCTATCACACCTTGCGATCCAACATCATGACTACCAATCCACTTCCACCATTCATAAGCGTATATGCCCTTGTTTCTCAGGAGGAGAATCACAGACCCGTTGTTCGGTCTCGCAAGACTTTAACTGACTCTATGGTCTATGCACCACGGCGTCTGCCACCTTCGGGTTCTTCGACAGTTGTTCTCACTTCAGCTGATCGCAAGAATCTTATATGTACGCATTGTAATCGCAAGGGTCATGACAAAGATACCTTTTTCAAGCTCAGTAACGTACCAGATTGGTTCAAAGAATTGAACCATAAGACCAAGAAGATGGGGCCGAATCAGTCGACCGCCATCGTTGGGAACGGCGGACTGGCCGTAGGTGCCCGTCCGGCTCCGCCTCTCTTTGTTGGCGTCACTCTGTCACCTCCTGGCCATGCCGCCACTGCTGCGCACCATACCTCTACCCGCTCTAACTTCGGTTCTACTCTGTTTGATGACCAATGGAGTATGACTCTATATTTATTTAATCAGTTTATTGTTGTGTCTAACCATGGGTCAGGTAAGTCTACTTTACCATGGATTCTTGATTCGGGAGTCTCATATCACATGACTGGTGACAAAAGTTCTCTGGTTGATAACACTACTGCAGTTTATTCTGTGAATGTTATATTGCATGATGGTTCTGTGTCATCTGCAACCCAATATGGTCTTTCACTTTGGGGTTGTTACTCTTACTCATGTGCTCTACACACCATCTCTGCAATGCCACTTATTATCATGTTCTAGATTGTTATCTGCATTAAAATGTCTAGCTTTGTATACTAAAAATTATTGTATTTTACAGAAAATCAGTACAAGGATTGTGATTGTTATGGGTGAACAACGGTGGATGGGGGGGTTATTGGCTTCATCAGCTAGATACTAATGTTCGTTCTCAAATCTCACAGCCTATTCCAATAGTTGCTTCAGTTTCTTCTTCTGATTTATGGCATCAGCTTCTTGGACATACTTCCTCTATGGTGTTGTCTTCTTCTTCTACTCTTGATTTTTGCACAAATAATGTTTATGTTCCTTGCTCTGTCTGTCATAGAGCAAAAAAAACTAGACATAATTTTCCATTGAGTCCTTTCGAATGTTAGTTCTTTATTCGAAAACACCATCTTCTAGTGGTGCATTTTATTTATTTTTAATATAATTGATGATTATTCCCTATCTGTTTGTGTTTATTTATTGGTTTCTAAGTCTGATGTAGCATCTAGATTTATTGAATTTTGTGCTTTGATTAAGAATCAGTTTGGCCGAGTAGTTAGGTGTGTCCGAGCTGATAATGGTACATAATTTCTACCTTTGAGATCCTACTTTACTGAATCTGGGATTTTTTTGAGACATCTATGGTTAATAAACCACAATAGAATGGTCGTGTTGAACGCAAGCATCGACATTTGTGAAATATGACTCGTGCTTTGCGTTTTCAAGCCAATCTGCTGATTGATTTCTGGGGAGAATGTGTTCTTACAGCTGCATATCAGATCAACCAGACACTGACGAAGCACCTCAACGGTCGCACACTATTTGAGTTACTCTATTGATGTCTCCCAAATTACAAGATTTTGTACGTTTTTGGATGTTTGTGTTTTGCTTCCTAGATTTCCAAATTCCGTGATAAGTTTGCTCCAAGAAATTGCCGATGTCTGTTTCTTCGGTATCCTGCAGGGAAGAAAGGTTATCGCCTTTATGATATGGAATCCCGTACTTTCTTTAATAGTAGGGATGCTGATTTTTATGAAGACCAGTTTCCATAAGTTGTTCTGCTGCAAGCCTCACCGATGATGGCCACCTCACACCTGTCAGATCCATCACCGCTGCAGAGTCTCTCTCCCGCTGGCGGTTCTCTCCGTGCTACCGGCCACCAAGATTTCGCTGACCATCTTGCCGAATAGTACTTCCGCACCAGTTCCATCTATGCTCGACATGCTGCCAGCCATCGTTGATCACGCACTTCAAGCGCCTCCTCCGCCGCCTGCTTCGTTGATAGACTCCCTAGCGCCGCCACTTGGGATTTAGCTACGTGCTCTACGACAGAGTGTTCGTGATCGTCGACCTCCTACTTATCTGTCTGATTCTGTCTGCTCTGTTATCGATATTAATAACCCCTCTACTGCTATGACCACACCTGCAATGTCACATTTCTCCGGTGTTCTCTATCCTTTAACTTATTTTGTAAATTGCGACAAATTTTCTAGTATGAGTTCTAGATTTTTGGGTGTAGTAACTTCTAGTGCAGATCCTACTACTTACTCTGAGGCTTCAAAGTATGTTCATTGGCGTGATGCAATGACTGATGAGATTAAGGCACTTGAGCGCAATCAGACATTGACTTTGTCTTCATTAACTCTAGATAAGACTACTATTGGATGCAAGTGGGTGTATCGTACCAAGTTCAAATATGATGGTACCATTGAACGTCACAGAGCTCGCTTGGTGGTTCTTAGAAATTGCCAAAAGGAAGGAAATGACTACACTGAGACAATGAGTTTGGTACGCCTATTTTATCAGTTGCAGTCATTCGTGGTTGGGAACTGCATCAGATGGATGTGCATAATGCTTTTCTACATGGTGATTTTCATGAAGAGGCATTTATGCAACCTCCACCTGGCTACCCTGCGCCTCCTGGCTAAGTTTGTCACCTTCAGAAATCTCTTTATGATCTTCCGTAGGCTCCTCGTAAGGTTTGCGAAATTGGCTCAGTCTTTATGTGCATTTGGTTTTGTTTAGATTAAGGCAGATTACTCTCTATTTTAATTTCACTCATGGCTTGGTTTCTTTTCATGGCCTTGTTTATGTAGATGATTTGGTCATTGTTGGTAGTTCTTCGTTGCTTGATGATACCTGGGCCACGACCCTTCGAGGCCCATGAGCTTCGAGCTTAGGGTAATATCTAAAGTCCAACTCGAGACCAATAAAGGGACGCGTGATCCATTCCTAATTAAGGATATTATTGATTCCCACAAGGAAGCTATCTCGAGTTACCAATTG
>JAULKJ010310955.1:0-10963 GCA_032355405.1 Rubia balearica | reverse complement strand
TTGATTTTTTGTTGGCACCGGTTCTTAAAAACCGATGGCAAAAATTTTCAAGAATTCAAAAAAATGCCCTTCCTTTATTAGCAGCCACACGCAACTGCGTTCAGAGGAAGCAAAAAAAACCCAAATTAATGATTTAGTAGGGCATTAGTTTAATAATAATATTAACTTCTCAAAAATTTTAATATACAAATAAAGCCAAAAAAATGCATGATACAAAATTAATAATCCATAGGACATTCTGAGTGTTGGGGTTATAAAAAGCACCATTTTGAAGGATTTGGTTACAGTTAGCTCCATTCCTACAAGCATAATATATGGCATTTTGCATCAGTTTAGTAGAAATCTCATCTTTGCACAAGCAATAAGCAGCATCTGACCAAGGACAAGAAATCTCATCAACATAATCACCTTAAAAGTTTCCAATCTTTACAACAAAATCTCATCAATTCGGGAAAGTGGTAGCTCAATACAAAAAGTACCATCAATATAATCAGCTCAAGAAGATGCAATATTTACAACAAAATTTGAATAATTAAACAAAGGGGTAGCTAAATCCACCCCCTTCCAACACAATTATCTCAAAAAGCTCCATTCTATAAAAAAAATGCAACAAGTTCAAGAAAGATGGTAGATAAAAAGTGCAGATGAGCTTACTCGATCAGAATAGTTTGTGAAACTCAACGACACATGCCTGTTTACTATATCAGAAATGAGAAAATATTCTTCTGAATATTCATTTTAATAAAATCTTCTGAATGTCCTTAGACCAGATAACTAATATATATCTACCTTATGCACAACCATGCGCGCATATAAATTAATTCATGAACTAGGTTTCGATAGACATGAATCACCATACCAGTTCACTAAATATATATTTACTGAATTTTTTTTCAAGACTACCAATTTATAAGGCTCCATTGATTTAAAAACGCAAAGTTCTCATAAAAGAATCAATTCATACATTAAACTGTCATACAAAGTTAATGTTTGCAAGGATCCCTTCAGTTCATCCAATGTCATGATGGATACATCTCTTGCTTCTTCAATGGCGGCAACTTTCATTGAGAATCTTTGAGGTAGAGATCTCAGGGTTTTCTTCACAAGTTTTTCCTCCTTATAAGGTTTACCAACTTGATACGCCGAATTGGATATGTCTCTCAGCTTCCCATTAAATACTGCAATAGTCTCATTTTCCTCTATTTTTAATTCTTCGAATTTCATGGCCAACATCTAAAGCTTGAATTAAAATACACGACTTCTTCCTACATGAACTGTTTTGCAGAATATCCCAAGCTTCATTTTTCCTGATATCAAGTGGAGATGAGTTTGAATTAACTTTCATCCACTGCCATGAAGATAGTATTCAATGCTTTGGAGTCAGCCATTGAAGCTTCCAGTTTGTCAGGAGTCTGAATTGACTAGTATTTAAGTTTTTGCTTCTTTGTACTTGATTCTCCCTTCTTTTCTTTTGAGCTAGATTTCGCATCCTCAGTTATGTGACTCCATTCTGTTTCCACAAAGTGCCACGCTAGTTCATCAAGTGAGTTGATGAAAAATCTCATACGCGCCTTCCAATAGTTGTAATTAGTTCCCTTAGTTAGTGGTGACTGAGACACTGAAACTCTTTCTTTGGTCGCCATGGTAAAATCGGATCACACTTTCCTTGACAAGAGTAAGTGACTTAGCTCTGATACCAATTGAAAATATGGTTTTACTTAAATTTGTCAATTTTTGCAACTATGTTCCAGCATCATTTATCTAACCAAGTATTTATGTTCCAGAACACACGGATTTGGTAACGCAGTTCGGTGAAAACCCCCCACGTCTGTGGGGCCTAGCTTAGTTCAGAATAAATCCACTAATCAGAAAGATAGAGTACAATGCACACCATACGACTATACTTGTCTTTTCTAATTATAATGTGTGGATTTTGCAAGCTCTCCTTGCCGCTATGATCAGACTCTCTCTAACCTCGAAACTCGCCGACGCTGGATCTCCTCCTCCGTAGGAATTAAGGTACACAATTCTGCACTTTGATTAAAAGGTTTTGATCATGTTGGAACACAGACACAAAACTCTCGTTTACTTCTTAGAATATTCAAAAATTCGAGTGCAGATTTTCTCCAATTAAATCCGTAAGTAACTCAGTCAAAATGTTTTCATATTTAAAGCTGTCACACATATAATGGTTCAGTGCGAATGAAATTCCTTCTCCACAAAATATTCTGATAAAATCAAATCCATTGGAGATAGAAATTATCAAATCTAATCCCTTAAGTTAGGAATTTAGAATTTCTCGTCCATATCTCTACCATAGCCAAATATTCTCATATCAATTCCAAAATCACAAATCTAATCCAATCCCATAAATATATGAATTGATATATTCTCCAATCAAAAATATTATGGACGAAACACTTCTTCTCGGATTACACTTCTACGTTCTTTATATCGCAAACCTTCCTTATTTGATATTACAACATAACAATTCCACGTTTTGCATAATTTCCACAAATTGCAAATTAAATAAATCTGGACTTTACAGTACATATATTCATATTGTTGGTGAATTTTGTATATACTTTGTGCTTTGGCTTTTTCGATATGAATGTGCTTAATCATGTGTTGTGGCATTAGTGTTTATGATATATGATATTCGAACTACTCGTGTTTGATGTATATCCAATTTCACAAAAGCTATTTATAGCGTTGGTGACTTTTGCATATATATTTTGTGCTTTGGTTGTGTCGATATGAATGTGCTTAATTAGTATTAATGATATAGGTTGATGATATATACACGTTTGGGCATCATGAAATCATTGTGTGATTAATGTATATAAATCTTGTGAAAAAATTAATACGCTTCTCCCAGGTGGAATATAACCTACTTTATTTAGCAAAAAGAAAAAGGTAATTATAATAATATTGCTATATATTTGATGTAGATTTGTGTGGAATTAATATACTTTTAAAGAATATGCTATATTACAAAGACTTGCGTGAGTGGTAAGACATGGGACTTAAATTCAAATAGGAAAATGTGGAGGGTGTTTAGTCTAAATATAGGACTTTGTAAATGATGGATCGAATTTCGGGTTATAAGAAATATAACGGGTCAAGAAAAAAGTTACAAGTCAGAGCCAGATTGGCCTTTTCCATCTTTTGCGCGGGTCCAATTCTTCTTTAAAATCACACAATGAATGAGTGAAATTACGTTAGATTGGATGGTTGAGATTTGGTGTTAAAATAGGTGTACAAATAAGGGTGTTAATAGAACCTTTCCCATAGATATATATATGGGTGAGTTCAGCTGAAAACACCTATTTATGTGAGAACATCTTTTTATGTGGGAACAAATCTGAACCATTGGATAATCTAATCTAATGGTTGATTAAAGGCATCATAAATTAGATTCGCGGATCTTTTGTTTCGGGTTATAAGACTTTGAATTGGGCTTCCGGATCCTATTCTCAATTTTGGGAGATTAGAGTAAACAAGCTTTTCTCAATTCCGGATCCTGGCCTTAGTAAAGCTTTTCAGAGATAACAATGGCAAGTTGTTTTTGATTCAAGATAATTCTTTTAACACATTCCCAGATCCAAACTACCAATTTTTATGGTGCGCCACATATACACACTTTCTTTATTTTGCCTTTCCTCCCAATTTTAAACTTTTTTTTTTGTTTTTCTTTCTTATCTTACAATGTTCTCTCTTTTCATGCTTTTTTCATTATTTATTTTATTTTTGTTCTTCAATATTTGTACCTATAGGTTACATTTAAAGCCCTTACAGACGATAATTGAAGCACCTACGTACGAGTTGTACTTTAAAAATTAAGTTATTTTTATAAATTGAATAAGTTATAAAAGAAGCACCTATAGGTTACATTTAAAGCACTTACAGGCAATAATTGAAGCACCTACGTACGAGTTGTACTTTAAGAATCAATATATTTTTATAAATTGTACAAGTTATAAAAGAAGCACCTATAGGTTACATTTAAAGCACTTACAGGCAATAATTGAAGCACCTATGTACGAGTTGTACTTTAAGAATCAATATATTTTTATAAATCGCACAAGTTATAAAAGAAACACCTAAAGGTTACATTTAAAGCCCTTACATGCGACAATTGAAGCACCTACGCATGAGTTGTACTTTAAGAATCAATATGTTTTTTTATAAATCACACAAGTCATAAAAGAAATACCTATAGGTTACATTTAAATCCCTTACAGGTGACAATTGAAGCACCTACGTGCGAGTTGTACTTTAAGAATCAATATGTTTTTTTATAAATCACACAAGTTATAAAAGAAATACCTATAGGTTACATTTAAATCCCTTACAGGTGACAATTGAAGCACCTACGTACGAGTTGTATTTTAAGAATTAAGTTTTTTTATAAATCACACAAGTTATAAAAGAAACACCCGTAGATTATATTTAAAACACTTAAAGGCAATAATTGAAGCACCTACGTACGAGTTGTACTTTAAGAATCAATATGTTTTTATAAATCACACAAGTTATAAAAGAAACACCTATACGTTACATTTAAAGCCCTTACAGGCGACAATTGAAGCACATACGTACGAGTTGTACTTTAAGAATCAATATATTTATATTAATCACATAAGTTATAAAAGAAACACCTATAGGTTACATTTAAAGCCATTACATGCAATAATTGAAGCACATACGTACGAGTTGTACTTTAAGAATAAATATATAAGTGCTTTGAATATTTAATTTATAAGTGCTTTAAATTAACAAAATTGAAATAGATATTTTGAGATGAACATTGCATATGCTAGATATTTTAGAATTTCAAATTGACTATTGGTATCTCAAAAAACATAAGTACAACTGATTAATTGTAGCAGTGGGAGACAGAGGAATTACCACAAGACCATAATTTGAAATTAATTAAATGGTTGGTTTTGCCAAAAATAATATTGGTAACTAATGACGTGAAGTAGTAGATTTTTTTTTTGAAAGGAATGGTGTCTAGTAGATAGTTAGTTGTAGAGGCTAGGATTAGAATTGGTTGGTACATTTTTGTTGGTGATCGATCACGCTTGATTTAATTTGAGCGGTAAGGATTGGAAGGTTCAGATCTGTTCTCACCTAAGATAGGTGTTCTCACATGATCCCTATTCTCTCTCTCTCTCTCTCTCTATATATATATATATAAAATTTGAATTATTGTGCAAATTTACATGCGGATATATTATTTTTATAGTTACAAAATCTAATATAAAATTCTCATATTCTATCGTCAAATTTAATTTTAATTTAAAGTGAATGAAAAAATACTGAAATATTATAATAATAAATTAAAATATTTTGACATGTCACATTGAAGTTTTATTTATGATGCTTGCATTGGAGATCAAAACTTTAACAATTCTTGTCATCAATGCTATTCTATCTACGTCATAGTGAAGCCTTGTAATAATTCGTCAAGTGGCTCCTATTTTTGTGGGTGACGGTCTTAAAATTGGAGATGCTATAAGGTGAGAAGTGGCCGAAAGTTAGGTGGAAGCTGATAGAAATTAAGCCTTTTATTTTGAAAAATAAAAGCAAGACTTCAAGTAAAAGATTATGAAAATATATTAAAAAGGTAGGGAGAGAGAAGACCATCTTGTTTAATACCTCTTCATGCCTTGAAAAAACCAACTGGCTTATCATTAACTAATATAGAGAAATGAGCCTGAGATATATTCCTCATAGTTATTTGTATAAATTTTCCATGCTTGCCAAATTTAAGCATGATGTTGTTAAGGAAAGACCTGCTAATCCGTTCAAAAGCCTTTTTAAAATCTAATTTAATTATGTAATTCGGTTCCCTATGCTTATTATCTAAAAATCTAACCATCTCCTGAAGGTAAACTACAATATCAGCTATGGACTTGCTTTTTAAAAAAGCCAATTGATGTGGTGATATGAGTCTATCCATCAATGGCTTAATTATCTTAGTCAGAATTTTTGAAGAAAATTAGTTAGCCACATTAGAAAGACTCATTGGTTTGTAATTATCAAAAGAAGATGTGGTGAGTATTTTGGGAATAACTGATATCCAGGTACTACCTATACCATTTGGAATGTCAGTTTCAGAGAAAAATCGATTGCCGCATCAAGTAGATCATCACAAATTATATTCCAAGATTTGATATTAAAAAAAAAAGCTGTGAATCCATCCGAACCCAATCTACTATTTTTATTCAAATTGAAAATAATGTCTTTTAATTTCTATAGGGTTACTGGATGCAAAAGTTTTTCATTATCTTTAGGGGTTATGTTCCTAGGGATCTGTCTTAGGAAGTGGGAATAATAAATCCCATTGGATGTTTCTGGTAGTTAATTTAACAGATCTTTATGGAATCTGGCAGTTTCATTTTTTATGTCTTTTAAGTTTTAGGTCCATGAACCATCATTTTTTAATCTTGGTGATTTGCATTTTAAATTTTTTTTGTTTTACAACACTATGAAAAAATTTAGTGTTGTTATCTCTATATTTAAGCCACGCAACTTTTGCTTCCAAAATTTATTTTGTTTCTTAAGGACCCTAATTTTGACAGCTTAAGCCTTATTCTGTTTAATCATCTCAACCTTTGTTTTGTTCAGATCATAGTATGAAATCTCTTGAAGTCCCAGATTTTCCTCAGCAATAGTAACATTAGTCTCAATGTTACCAAAACTGATTTTAGAGAGAAACCTAACATTCCTTTATGTGTGATAAGCTATTTCTAGTTGTTTCTAACAATGTCCTGAAACTGAGGCTTATTATGCTAGGAATTAATGAACCTAAAGGGTCTAAAAATTGTATTTTTTAAACTTAAAAATTTGTTTTCTTTTAAATTTAAAAATTGCATGTTATGAGTTAAAATGTGTAGTAAGGTTGTTTGAACTGGAATATATAAAAACTATCATATAAAAAATTACAATATTAACTTCAAAAATACTTTATTTATATTTTGTAATTTTGATTTTTAATCTAACAAATGGAGTGTATAAATAAAAAAATACAGTGAACTGTCCATAACTTAATGACACAACACCGGTAAAAAGACCTCCTCTTTTATAAATTATTCATTAGCGATCTGGGATTGAACAATAAAGAGCTTAGTTTAGAATTGAGTATATCATTAAACTCAAATAAAACTAAGATGTTGGATGTGGGGCTGGTATTGAATGTTTGTTATGCTTATCCATTTGATAATAAATGGAAGCACACAACATCTAGATATCCATCTTCCTTTATTTTGGATGGATAGATAGAGTTTCACTTAGAATTTCATTCACGTTAGCTTTAAAATATACAACAAGTGAGAGAATGAAGGTTTAGCTTCGTGAGTTTTAGTTGTTCGTGTATAATTGTTTCCTTTTCTTCAAGGATTGAAGGAAGTAACGCTCCCTCTATTATTGCAAGAGTTGATTCCCATAAGCACATTACTTTCTCAATCACAAGTCCATTTAGAGGTGGTCTCCCTGAAAGAGTGAAGAGAAGGAATCACAAGGCATTCTTCAATTGATTACGTTTTGTTATTTGGTTAATCTAATTTGAATTATTTGAATGATTTGAATTTTATTTTTACTTAATTTTCTTGTCTTAATATCTATATGATTTAATTGAATTATGAATCTCGTTGTACTACCAAAAGAAAAATCAACATAGGTTCCGGTTTCAGTAATTATTTTAATTGCATAATTGATCAATTGACATCGATCACATCTCGAATCTGATTTTGGTTCAACCAGATATGAGGCCTACGTCAGTCTAGTTTCGATTCAACCAAATATGGGAGTGGCACCGGTTCCTTTTCATTTGAAAAGTGGTTGGTCTCCATTTTGGTTTCGGTCTCGGTTCACAGATATTGGTTGCCTGTTGGACCCAATTTTGGCTCAACCAACGTTATTCTCCCTCAGGCCCAGTTTCAATCATACTATTTACCTTGTTTTTTTATTTAAAAAACTGAGGTAAAGTGAATTTTTACTACTGCGTTTTATCCCTCAGTTCTTCAGGGGACAAAACTTAGGTAAAAGCCGTTGAATAGCCGAGGTAAAAGATCATGTTTCTTGTAGTGACCCTTAACTCTTAAAAAATAAAAATAATTGATGTATAGTAAAGTTTCCAAAATTGAGATAGTAAGTAAAACATTAAAACACACTTTGCCTGTTACAAAGATAATATGACTTACAATACGTAAATATTGTGAAACTTTGAATGTAATAGGTTATGTCCTTGCTATAACAATGACACTTTTATCTATTACAATTTTTATTGAAATCAAAGTAATTGAACCACCAAACCATTTATGAAGCCAATGACATGGTTAATTGATAAAGGATTCAAATTCCAACATGTGAAATGACTACATGTTCATAGATCGTGCACAAAAGTCGCACCATCCTCCATAAGCATAGTTGTCTGGCAACTCATTGATAAAAGTTATCAACATAGTCTCATCACATCCTAAATTGTCCAGATCGGGAACTCGATTAGGACTACCAATCTCAGAGCATGTACAACCAAATGGTTTGTCACTAGAATTATCTTTTGAACTGATCAATCCAGTTGGTTCCTCCAACAACTGTTCAACTGGGGATTCAATAACCATTTCTCGGTTATGACTTTTTCGAGGTCTACCCCTCCCTTTTGGACAAACAGGCTCTACTTGACTTGGATGTTCCTATAATGTAACAATAAATTGATTCAATTAATCAATAAATAATGATAGACATTTTGTAAATAAATATAAATGTATAAGCACCGATGAACCATTAAATATAATATGGATAATTATATTGTACTAATAAGAGATTACTTTTTTAACATCTCTTGCCTCCATATATCCCAAAATCTCAAGATCTGGAGAGGGGTCATATATCTTATGTGTGGCTTCTGGATCTTGCTCCAAATATTGTTGTTTAGACAATGAATTGGTTGAGGGTTTGGAGAACATGTCTACAGCAGTTTGTTTTCGAGGCCTTCCCCTTCGGCAAAATTGTTTCACATGTTTTTCTACTACCTGTGATATGTCTAAAATTTGAATCAATTTTCCATAAAACACATAGTAATGATAAAATAAAATATGCACCATGGGTACAAATACGTATGTTTGCGCGTTCGTGTTGAAGATCTTGTGAGATGAACTCACACCTATTTCACATAAGATCATTTTTTTCCTTTAATGAGTATGTGTGTATCAAGATCTTATGAAGGTGAACTCACCCTTGTAGCCCTTGTTTCAAATTTTGTTTTCATCACAGCTTTGTAACGATTAGTTGAATTATTGGCATCAACCTCAGTTTCTTTGAGTGCCATTTCCCTACCATGTTTTGGTGGTCTTCCCCTACCTCGACGGACACTAGGATTCCCTGTTTCCATGGCTTGATCTTCGGTATTTCTTTTCTTATATAAATTGAAAATGGAGAAAGGAATCCGGTAGCCTTTATTAAGGGCTGATTCTTTCTTTGGACTTATGGAATTGAATTACTGATGTTGTTGACTGTTTTGACTTTTGAGTCATAACTGTCTTCCACAATCAATGCATATAGGTGAACTTCTAATATTTTATTACTCTGTATGTTCCTTTGATTTAAAATATAATTCATATTTTAGTAAAAAGAATAACATGTTATTTTAATACACTAAGACGATTGAACTTGTGTTATATATTAGTTATTTATAATCATTTCTTACCAACTTGATAGTATAATTGTTGATGTTAAATTACTGGTACTAAAACTTATTTTGAACATAATTACTTATTCATGTTTATAAATTTTTTAAAGTTATATTATTTTTCTTACAAGAGAGGGGATTTATGGAATCTGATAAAAATATAAGTAAAATGAAAATTATATAGAAAACTTAATGACATTTAAGGGAGACTAAATTTTAATAATGTGTGAAATTATAATAATTTAAAAAAGTGACACATATGTGTTACTAGAGTGCACTAAAGAGTGAATGGAATTCATTGATCAGTTGAATTATGCGTTGAAATTTTGCGTAGATGAATAAGATATTATGATTGCCAGTAAGATCAAACAAACCAAATTTATTGCATATTACCTGCATATTGAAAATCAAATTATGTCCAGTCTAACAGAGTAATATTAAATGTCAAGATGAGAGTTGGATGTTGAAACAATAATTAATTTGGGATGATGAAATAGAAAATAAATTCTACCTAATTGATCAAAAATAAGTAAATTGTATCTGTGGAAAAAAAAGTAAAATTAAAAATTATATCATAAGAATAAGTCATCTAAGGGAGACTAAATTTTAATAATGTGTGAAATTATAATAATTTAGAAAAATGACATGTCTTACTAAAGGGCACTAAAGAGTGAATGGAATTCAATAATGAATAGAATTATGTGTTGAAATTTTACGTTGATGAATAAGAAATTATGGATGCCAGTAAGTTCTAACAAACAAAATTTATTGCATATATCCTGCATATTGAAAATCTAATTATGTCCAATCTAAAAGGGTAATATTACATGTCAGGAGGAGAGTTGAATGTTGAAACAATAATTAATTTGGGATGATGAGATAGAAACTATATTTGACTTACTTGATAAAAAACAAGTAAATTGTAAATGATACAAAATGAATTGAAACAATATCAAGTTCATGCATAAATTGGTGTTTTTCAAATTAGAACAAAATTTTATGGTTTTGCCCTTCCAATGAAAAATAATTAATTTAAACCGGGCCCTCAAGATTCAATGCTAAATCTTCAGTGGTATATTAATTAAGATCAAACCTAGAGAAGCATTATTAGTTATATCATTCCAGGCTGCATTCATTCCAGGCTGCATCAACATTGCATTTTAGATGATCCAATCATGGTTTCATCCAATTTACCATCAGAATTTTGGGCTTGGAAGGAGGTCTAAGTGGTTGAATCAGGCCAATAAAATCTATATGGGAATCCCC
>JAULKJ010310947.1:0-10963 GCA_032355405.1 Rubia balearica | reverse complement strand
AGAAAAGACACGAAGAAAATAATTAGAGCAAGCTGGCTTCTTCAAATCTAGGATGGCTATATCAGAAATAGTTATTAATGGAAACTTTAAGTAGGCTGAGCTTTGAAGAACATGAAGTAATGGCGATTAATGAAGAGGAATCATGGATGACTTCGATCATCAGTTACCTCCGAGATGGAGCTTTTCTCGAATGAGCTATCGAGGCAAGGAAGATTCGCCTCAAAGCACCAAGGTATGTGATACAGGATAACACTTTGTATGGAAGGGGCTACTTGCATCCTTTACTTCGATGCGTTACAACCCAATGGTGCTGATTACTTGATCAGAGAAGTCTATGAAGGAATTTGTGGTAGCCACCAGGGAGCTTGTTCCGTGGCTAAGAGGTTGATCCGTGCTGGGTATTATTATTGGCCAACAATGTTCGATAATGCTAGTCGATATATCCAGGCTTGCCATCAGTGTCAGAGGCATGCACCTATAGCCCACGTTCCTCGGGAAGAGATGATGAATACACAAACCTCGTGGCCTTTTGATAAGTGGGGTATCGACTTGGTAGGACCTTTCCCAGTGGCTCCAGGGAGGTTCAGGTATCTGATAGTAGCAGTCAATTACTCTACCAAATGGGTTGAAGTTGAACCGCTAACAAACATGAAGGGGAAATCTATCATCTCATTTTGCTGGAGAAACATCATTTTTCGTTTTGGAATACCAAAGACATTCATAACAGATAACGAACCATAGTTCACAAATGACACTTTCAAAAGCTGGTGCGAAGAGTTCAAGATCTAGTTAAATTTGATATCGGTATACCACCCACAGGAAAACGGACAGGTCAAAGTTACCAACCGTACCCTGGTTAATGGAATCCGAACGAGGTTTGAAGGAGCAGGTGGAAACTAGGTTAATGAATTTCCTAATGTGTTGTGGGTTTACCAAACAGTAGAATCCTCCGCCATGGGGACACGCCTTATAGGCTAGTGTATGGATAAAAAACTGTCATTCTGGGAGACATTTGGGTGCCAAGTCCCAAAATAATGACGGCTAGCGATAACACCAACAAAGACGATCACTACCTAGACCTCAATTTTATAAATTTGCATCGATCCGTGAGGCCAAAGTAAAAGAGAAGGTTAAGTGGTACTATGATTGAAGGGTGTAGAGAGTGCATTTTTCACTGGGAGATCTTATAATGAGGAAAAATGAGAAGAGCCACCAAGAACCCGTGGGGAAGCTAGCCACAAACCGGGAAGGGCCCTAACAAGTTCTCGAAGCTCACCCAGGAGGAAGCTATACGCTAGGCACAATGGATGGGGATCGCATACCAAGAAGGTGGAACATAGTTAGCCTTCGAAAGTACCATCAGATTTGAAGATTGGATGGTAAGTGTGCATTATAAGAAATGATGCAAAGCTACCAAGTGATCACCTCATATGAATCCTGCTGCGTGTAGTTATTCCCAGACTTGTATCCCTTGCGCAACAACTGGTTGACTTAATGAAAATTTTGATGCTATTACCCTACAAATATGTTCAATACTATCCACTCATTTTCTCTTAAGCGACATTCACTCTTAAGTGGTCAACACATTCGCTGTAAAGCGACATTCACTCTTAAGAGACATTCGCTCTTTAGCGACATTCTCTCTTAAGCGACATTCGCTCTTAAGTGACATTCACTATTAAGCGATCCACACATTCACTCTTAAGCAATATTTGCTCTTAAGCAATCTACTCATTCGCTCTTAAGCGATCAACACATTCGCTCTCAAGCGACCAACACATTCGCTCTCAAGCAACATTTGCTCTTAAGTCATCCACTCATTAGCTCTTAAGAGATCAAAACATTCTCTCTTAAGCAACCAATATTCACTCTTAATCGATCAATTCATTCACTCTTAAGCGGTTCTTAATTGCGCACAAGCGATCAACTAATTTTCCCTTAAGCGATTAGCTCACTCGTCAAAACGATCGAATTTCTAGCATGTTCGTTCATATAATAAGACTACACAAAAATGATAGACATCAAAATTACCCAAATTTATTAACAGTTATTTTCTTTGAAAAGTTTACATGCACCATATTCATCTACGTTCGTACACTTAAAAGTTTTATTCAAAAATACAAAATATAATGTCGCTCACACACTTAATCTGACCATTGTACATCCTTAGGCTTAAGTCTCATGGAAATCGTGAATAAGCGATCGATTTTGCCTTCTGAAGCCTTGGGGGTCCGGGTAGTACGTCGCCTTCGACGAGGAACTAATTCTCTAGAAGGAAATGAAACCCTCTCATCATCACGACGCCCTAATTATTACAACTATAAACCACCATTAGAGCATTGTTCACATGATCAACTTGGGGGTTTTATTCTTAGGCTTAATAGGTGGAGGATTATTCTTAGGTGGAATTTTCTTCTTGGAAGACCTTTTCGAACGCTTATTCTTCGAAGGACCCGCCTTCTGAGAACAACGCTTCTGTGAAGGACCAATTTTCTGTGAATTTACATTGGAAAGATCCACCCTTTGAGAATTCATGTTGATTCTAGATCGAAGGCGCTCTAGCCACTCATGAACAACATCGTATATTTCATAGTGGGAGGGATCTCTATCCAATCCTTTATCCATCATATCCTACTTAGTGTCATACAAGAATATGGGCATATCATCAATAAGGCCCATATCGAGAGCTCCATGAGATAATCCATACGCTCGAAGGCTATCAGAGAAAGCTACGATAGTAGAAGTTTTTCCCCGATAATTGGCACAGAAGTCGGGAGTTCTGGATTGCAAGCTCCGTTCAAAATCGAGTATTAACATTTATAACCTTCTGTAACCGAGATACCTCCTCGATGAGTACTTATTTCGCTCCACCATTTCACTGATCTGGGACTTGAGCCTCCTAATCTCATCTTGATAATACTTGATATCCCTCCTTTAGATAAAGGTACAATAAGACCCGACATCGACAAGGAAATGATACAGAGAATGATATTCACTCATCATCTCTCGCGGGGCTTCTTGATGATCCATCTCAGTGGCACTGCATGTCTCGTCCATTACAACGAGAGCAACAGGTGTTTGACTTGTTTTTGGGTCTTTTTGCGCTTCGCTGAGAAGTTCCTTGATTAGAGGGTGGCTACCATTATGCCAAGACGATAACTCTTTATTAGCTTTGGTTATATCTTTTGTTAACCGAGTTAGCTCGGTAAGAGTTTTCGAAAACTCAACCCCGACCTTAGCCAACTCTTGAGTGGATCTCTCCAGTTCATTTCTTAAGAACGAATTCTATAAAAGGTAAAGAGCGATGTCAAAAATTTAAATTTAAAATAATTGATAGATATACTCCGAAATACAATCGTTTAATGATTAACCAAAGTAGAACTTAAAGAAAAAAGAGGGGGAGGGGAAATTCTTACATCTCTCCCCTCATAACCTAAGCTATGATTAATATCCTCTTCCATTATGATATTTTTGGCATCTTGAGCCTCTCGGGAACCATTAGCATGACTGTCGTTGCCCTTTGAGAAGCCAGCGTCTTGGCGATTCTTGGCCTTCGAGGTAGGGGCTGGGAGATTGCTCTTTTGAAGTTCCTCGGCTAAATAGAATTTCTTTGACTTCTTGATATGATCGAGTAGCTGGAACTTGAAGCTTCCTGGACTGGAAACTGCACCCCACTTCACTCAGATTTTCTCCTTAGCCTCATCGTCGATATAGTCCTGAAGGGCCTCAACTTGCTCAACAGAATTATGTTCGGACACCAAGCCAATGACCTCGGTACGGCCCCATCCCTTGGAAATCTTAAGAAGGTCGACAGAAAGGTCATACAGGTCCCTGGAGCTCATCTGCTTGTCAACGAAGCTTTCCAGCAAAACATGCTAGAACTCAAGCTGCACTTCTTGGAGAGACACTTCTCCATATCCTTCGATTTCCTCAAGCTTTCTTGCAGCGCATCCATGTCATTATTTATCTTCGAGCACTCATCTTGGCTAGCAGTTTCAAATGCCGCCTCGATCGGACCTTGCAGAAGAGAGTGGACACTTCTTGAAAATATGCCAGTAGCATATTGCAGGGACGATCGAACGACCGCTAGGACCTAGGAATACGAGATAAGGTTTAAACGAGAGAGAAGGTGCAAAAGAATGATAATACAATTTCATTTAGTTTAAAGTCTTCTCCACCTACTCACCACTCACAACGGTAACAACTCCGCCGTTAGCCACCGTGAAACCATCACAACCACCACCTCTTTCTAACTAGGGGAAGCCACTTCCCCCATCCGCCATGGCTCAGCCGGAGACGGCTAAGCCGCCGCCACCATCACAACCTGCTCCAACTCCGACACTTTCCTTCCTCCAAGCTCTGACGACTAGAAATACCCCAATCTCGAACTCCCTACCATCTAATCCCAATTTCCTACCCATAACTGAGTTTAAAGGGGAATTGTCCTGTCTTTACTCCAAAACTGAAATCCAGCAGCTCTCTGCCCATTATACCAACGCTCTGATTGGTAAGTTTCAAAGAGGTAGGCCGCGAATGGATATCTTAGAGGCAGCTTTCAAGACCATTGGGTTCCAAGGGAAATATCAACTAGGCGCCTTAGACTATCGCCACATCTTAATTAGGTTTGAGGATATTGGGGATTATCACAGATGTTGGATGAAAGCTCAATGGTCTTTCAATGGGGTTTTAATGAAAGTCCTAAAATGGACGCCGGAATTCTCCCCGTTAACGGAATCCTCGGTGGTGCCTGTTTGGATTACAATCCGAGATGCCCCGTTGTATTACTATAACACAGATTCCGTACAGGCCATCGGAAATGTCATTGGAAGCTACATAAAAATGGATGCAGCTACTTCGGCATTGACACGGCCATCTGCTATCAAGATTTGCGTCGAGGTTGATGTTCAAGCAGCTCTTCCAGGTACCATTCGTTTAGGTTCTCCTGAAAATAATGAGAAATATGCTGTTGAATATGAGGATTTGCCGGAATATTGTAGCAAATGCAAAAGATTAGGCCACCATGAATCCAAATGTAGGGTTGGAATGCCTAGAATCAATCTAAATAGGACTAGGATTGAAAACAAACGGCCATTCATCCAAGATACAAAAGATAAGGCAGTTCATCTAGCTCAAAGTTCTGAGGATATAATTGAGCCTGTTATACCACAAAATGCTAGGCATGAACATATTGATACTGCAAACAAATCGGATACTCCAGTGCCACCTTTATTTTCTGTTCCTGATCAATACAGACCTAAACAAAATCCTGAGAAGGTGGAGCAATGGAGAGTGGTGGGTAAAAGCAATATTGCTGATCCAAGTCAAAAGCTAAATGGGAAGACTAACACAATAATAAATCCTGACAGGATACAGAGCTGTGATAATTTGGAAACAGAGGATTCATTACTTCGGATACAATTTAAATCTAATTTGCAATTTGCTGCGGATGACTTAGAAATTTCCAAAATCAAGAAAACAATTGTAACTGATAATCAGTTACACACTAATAAGTTTTTTAGTGTGGACAGACATCTGCAGAACAGGTTTAACATTTTGACAGACTCAGATGATGAGGGATCTCCATTTTCCCAAGCCAGCAAAGTTGATCAGGATACTGGAATAGAATCACAGACTGAAGCTGCCCAGATAGAGAAGCCAGGTATGTCACCCTCCTCTGGGCTAAAAGAAACTGCATCTAGTAAAGCTCTGACTGCCAGTGCTCATAATACATGTATTGAGGCCCTTCCTGAACATGAACCTTGCTCTGGAACACCAGAAATTAAACAACATGAGGAGTCAAAGAGTGAAAAAAAGAAAAGAACTAGCTTATTCACTCACTTAAATAAGATGACTCTTAGATCTAATTCAAAAAGCTCATCATCAGGTTATCATGGTTGATTCTCTCACTAAGTTTAATATATTGGTATGGAATGTCAGAGGACTAAATACCTCAATTAGAAGGATTAAAAGATTGGTCAAAATGTATAAGGTGAATCTCTTGTGCATAATTGAACCAAAACAAAAGGTAGAAAAATTACAGGTTCTAAAAACCAAACTGAAATTTGATCACCTTATGGTGTCCAAAAATTCTAAAATATGGCTACTGTGGAATAAGGACTACTCTGTAACTCTCAAAGATACTCAGGAGCAGTATCTATCAGTTTCTGTAAGCTGCAATGATTCCCAATTTCTTTGGGAGGCAGTTTTTGTTTATGCCCTACATTCCAGGACAGAAAGGCAACAACTGTGGAGCCAACTAGAGGGTAGGGAGTCAAATCCATTAGTAATAATGGGGGACTTTAATACCATAGCTTCTATATCAGAGTATAAAGGGGTAAGTTCCCCTAATACTACTCATATTAAGGATTTTGCTGACTTCATTATGTCAGCGGATCTAAAACATATTCCCACAGTTGGAAATCACTTCACTTGGTCAGATAATAGAATACATGGACCTGTTTGGAAGAGGTTAGATAGGGTTTTAGCAAATGATAAATGGATGGACTTCTTCCCAGGTTCCTCGGTTCATATTCTGAATAGGACAACATCAGACCATTCCCCAATGTTAGTGGAAATTAGAAAACAGGACAATGTCGCTCCTAAACCTTTTAGATTCCAAGATATGTGGACTAAGAGAGGGGACTTCCTACCCACAGTTCTCAGTAATTGGACACAGCCAATGCATGAAAAAGGCATGCTGGGATTCTCTCTTAAATTGAAAAGGCTCAAAATGAAACTAAAAGAATGGAATAGAGAGATTTTCGGTAACATTACGGACAACATTAAAAAGGCTGAAAACCAGGTTCTAGAAAATGAGGTTTTATATGAGCAAACTGGCCTTCAGAGTGACTTAATTAAATTAAACCAGAGTAGGGCAATTTTACAGAGATCACTGAGTGAGGAGGAGATGTTCTGGAAGCAAAAATCTAAGATAAGGTGGCTTCAATGTGGGGATGCAAACACAAAGTTCTTTCATAACTCTTGTAAGAAGAAAAGACACTTTTTAAAAATAACCAAGATAAAGGACTCAAATGGGCATTGGATTGATCAGCCACATCTGATCAAAACTGAAGCAATTCAGTTTTTCTCCAACCTATTAACTGATGAATCTCAGCCTCATTATGGTCAGCAGTACCAACATTTTCTGAAACACATCCCTAGATTAATCTCAGAAGGAGACAACATTAAGCTTAATGGATTGGCATCTTTGATGGAGATTAATGAAGCTATCCATGGTTTAAGCTCCTCTGCTGCTGCTGGAGCTGATGGCTTCAATGGTACCTTCTTCATAACAGCATGGGACATCATTAAGGATGATCTAATGGATGCTGTGAATGAATTCTTGCATGGAGTACCCATTCCAAGAGCTATTTCTAGCACTTGGATTGCACTGATTCCCAAAGTTGAAAATCCAAGTTCCTTCTCACAATTTAGACCTATTTCCTTATCCAATTTTCTGAATAAAATTTTCTCAAAAATCCTGATGGAAAGAATGAAGCCTCTCATGCCTAAGATAATTTCTCATGAGCAATCTGCCTTTCTAAAAGGAAGGGATATTGCGGATAATGTCATTTTAATGCAAGAAATGATGAGGATCATGAATAAAAAGATTGGTAAGGATAATGTGATCATTAAATTGGACATGATGAAGGCTTTTGATAGAGTCTCGTGGTCATTTATCAACTCTCTCATGCTATCTTTTGGCTTTCATGGAAAGTTTGTATATAATGTCTTGAATTCTATTACCTCTGCCTGGTTTTCTGTACTCATTGATGGATCTCCATGTGGTTTTTTCAAATCATCAAGGGGAATTAAACAAGGTGATCCACTAAGCCCTTTCCTCTTTAACATTCTGACTGAAGCTTTCACAATTCCTCTTAAAAAACATTTTCATGAAGGTTTTCTGAAGTATTTTACCATGCCAAGGGGAGCAATTAACATAACTCATTTAGCTTATGCTGATGATACAGTTCTTTTTCTAAAAGGGAATCCACAAAACTTAAAAAGAATGAAAACTTTTTTGAATGACTTTGAGGTGGTATCTGGACAACAGATTAACTTTCAAAAAAGTGATTTTTATGTCTCCTCTAAGGCCTCCCGGGCTTTTAGGAATAGGACAAGAGATATTCTAGATATGAAACCTGGATTGGTTCCCTTCAAATACTTAGGATGTCAAATATATTCTGGTAGGATGAAATCCATTCTGTTTCAGCCTTTAATGGAAAAAATTGATTCGGCTCTAGGTAACTGGAATAATAGCATGCTTACCCAAGCTGGAAGGCTAACTTTGGCAAAATTTGTTCTGAATGCTTATCCACAACACATTTGGGCCACCATGAATCCACCAAATAGCATAATAAGGGAAATAGAGGTAAGATTCTCAAAGTTCTTTTGGGGAAAATCTGAATTTGGACAGAAAAAGTCATGGAGAAGCTGGAAGAATATGGCCTTCCCTAAAGAAGAAAATGGTTTAGGGGTTAGGGATATTAAAATGACAATTAGGGCTTCTTCATTGAAGTTGTGGTGGAAGCTTCAATTAGGGGAAACAATATGGGCTAAGTTATTGTGGTCACTTCCAGCAACTTATAGGGATTCAAACACTTGGAAGAGAATAACACAAGTTTCTGAAATGGGTGAATTGAACACTAAGATCCTTGTAGGTGATGGTCAGTGTAGCTTCTGGCAAGGGAATTGGATAGGAAATGGAATGCTTGCAGATTGTTGGCAAGGACAGACCCCTTACCCATTTCAAAATCAATCTTTAGCTGATTTCATTAGCAGAAGACATGAGTTTATCAGTACATATTTGCATCTTTTCCCCCCATCTGTGCATTCAGCATTATCTCAGGTACAAATCAGGCCTCACATCAGTGACAGACTGATATGGACTCCAGAAATAAGCGGAAATTTTACTTCAAAGTCTGCATATCAGGTATTGAGAAATGTAAGAACTCCGACACGGATCCTTCTTTATTCCTGGGCTGCTCAGGTACCTCCCAAACTATCAGTTTTCTTCTGGAGGTTATTAAATAATTTATTACCTTTTGATGATAACCTCAAGAGGTTTGGTATTACACTGGCCTCTAAATGCTGTTCTTGCCTTCACACAGATTCTATCTCTCATTATTTTAATGACTGTTATGTTGCAATACAAGTTTGGGACAAATTGGATCAGTTTCTAATGTTACAAAGTAGGGTTCATAATGATATTTGGGAAAGGTTAGCATACTACAACTCTAAGAGCAATCTGGACCCCACAAATGATATCCTAATTAGAATAGCACCAATTTTTGTGTGCTGGTCCCTGTGGCTGGCTAGGAATAGAAGGATAAATGATGACATGCATATCTCAGTTCCAAGGATTTGGAAGGAAGTTAGAGAATTGCTAAGGGATTCTTTGATGGCTTATCCTCTCAAACAGCCAAGATTTAATTGCAACTACTGGATTCATTCTGGTTTTGTACCTTTTTTTAATAAGAAAAGAAGAACCATAACTTTGACAAAATGGGATAAACCTATAAATGGGAGGTACAAAATTAACACTGATGGTTCGTGGAAGAGCAATGCACAGATGAGTGGCCTAGCTGTTATACTTAGAAATCACTCAGGTTCACTCATACATGCAAACACTAAGCTAGAAGCTTGTGAGACACCTTTAATTGTAGAGATCAGGGCAATTAAGTTAGCCTTCCAACTTGCAAATGATCTCAGCATCCCTATTCGGGATATCACGGTGGAAACCGATTGCAAAATGGCAATCACTGCCATTAAGTGTCCGAAAAAAGGACCATGGTCTATATATCACGACTTGTTACAGCTGCAGCCTCTATCTTATGACTAATTTTTGTTGGCAGGGAATCAAACCAGATAGCGGACATGCTGGCTAAAAGGTGCAGGGACCAACTCTTCGAAGGTGAATGCTTACAGCAGGATCTAACTACAAAAGAAAAAGGACAGCTACATCTGGACAAGATCGGAGTTCCAAATATTAGAGTTGGCGAATATGTTAACCAGCGTTGTGGAGAAGTGATCTTAGAAAACATTGGCTGATATATGACTGGGAACTGATCAAGTTAATATATACTCCTATTGCTAAATTTTTGTATAGCCAGAATAGTTTCTGGACATCCATTGACTGAAGTCCGGCCAAGGTGCGTCCGACACTTGGGGTGGAGTTCGTATAACTTGGAAGCACTTCATAACTATGGATGTTCTTTTGGAGAATCAAGCTTAGATTCAAGGTAGGAACAAACTGTCATCGCTCAATTTTGAGCGTCTCATGTAATTATGGATAGGTTTTGGGTTTCAAAGTTTTGGAGTGCCTATTAAACCCCCCCCCAACTTATGTGGTCTTAATTTTAAAAAATAAAAAAATGGAAGTCAATGCCGAAAATGGGGTCTGGGGGTTATATTTACATTTACATTAATTAGTTAGGGTTATTTTTGAATTAAAAACATTCGAGAATTATTTAGTATTTATTCAAATAGACAGAGTTATATTCGTATATATTTGTTTTTTTTAATAAATAAAGAGGATAACAATAATGTCAAAAGTTTATCCCCCACGTATGAAAAAATGGAAAAGGGATATAAACGTGTACCTTGTTGCGTAGAAAGGTAGAGATCAGACACAAGATCTTTTCCACAGAGCAGTGGGGGACGACCAAGTATGTCCAACTACATGAACAACTTGTGTTGCTTGCCCCAGTGAAATAGTCTTTTTGGTTACTTCTTAGAACAATATTTCTTCTTCTGCGTTATAAACATCCTGATCATATAATGTATATATCCATCAATTTTTTAATACTAAAAATGGTACGTCCCATTTTAAGGTTCACATTTTGACTTTTAATAGTTGACATGAAAAATGTTTGATCCGTAATAACTTTCATTAGGTATAATTAAAACATGTAAAAATTTGACATTTTGAAAATATATGCTATAACGAATCTAACAATGTACC
>JAULKJ010310927.1:0-10965 GCA_032355405.1 Rubia balearica | reverse complement strand
AAGGGGGAAACCCTATACTTGTATGTGGCAGCGAACGATGAGGTCGTGAGCGAGGTGCTGGTTAGAGAAGAAAACAAGGTGCAGAGACCGGTGTACTTCGTCAGCAGGGCCCTGAACAGAGGTATACGAGTCAGGAGAAGGTAGCTTTGGCCCTGGTCCTTGCGGCAAGAAGGCTGAGGCAGTACTTTCAAGCGCATCCTGTGGTGGTTCTGACGAACAAACCGTTCAAAGCAATAGTGACAAAGCCAGAAAGTTCAGGGAGGCTAATGAAGTGGGCAGTTGAGTTAGGAGAGCACGCCATCGAGTACTCCTTGATAAGGGCAATTAAGGGGCAAGTGATGGCAGACTTCTTGGCAGAAATGCCAAAGGAGAAGAAAATGAAAGAGGCTACAGTAGGCCTCAGCCTGCGAGCTGGGGTGAGAAAATGGACAAGAAAGTATGGAAACTGTACGTGGATGGGGTATCTGGGGGTTGAGGGAGCAGGCGCATGTCTGGTAATATCGGACCTAAAATGAGTGAAATCAACCTACGCCCTACGATTCAAGTGCCTAGCCTCCAATAATGAAGCTGAGTTAAAAGATTTAATTACGAGCATGAGGATAGCCAGGAAGCAGGGGGCTAAGAGGCTACAGACCTATGGAGATTCAATGCTGGTAGCCAACCAGTATAACAAACTGTACGCAGCCAGGAAACTGGCGATGATGAAGTACAGGGACAAGGTAAGAAGTTTAGCGGCCGAGTTCGAAGAATTTGATATTACCAGGGTCCCAAGGTCTCATAATATGAGAGCGGATGCGTTGAGCAAGCTGGCCTCCTCGACTCATGCATATCTGACAAAGACTGTGCTAGTCGAGGAGCTGGCATGCAGGTCGACATACGTGAAACTGGTAGCAATGATACAAGGACCAACGACTTATTGGATGACACTCATTCGCAATTACCTGTAGAGTGGAGAACTACCGTCCGAGGAAAATGAGGCAAGAAAGATAAGGAGAAAGTCGTTGCAATATTTCGTCAGGAACAGGCAGCAGTACAAGAGGGGTTATAAGTAGCTGTGGCTCAAATGTGCAGGCCCGGAGATGGAAGAATTAATTCTCAGGGAAATTCACGAAGGAAGCTATTGTAGCCACCAGGGAGCAAGGACGATGGTGCTGCGAGCGGTAAAGGTGGGATACTATTGTCCAACTATGAGAGCAGATTCAGAAAAAAAAAAAAAGGTCAAAGAATGTCGTAGATGCACGCAAAGATGGAGAAGCTCTCGGCAGAGCGAATGGTCAGCATCAGGTCGCCATGGCCCTTCGCAAAGTGCGGGATCGATATCGCAGGGCTATTCCCAAAGCATAGTTTGCACATTCGGCATCCCCCAAGTGATTGTGAGCGAAAACGAAAAATAGTTCGCTCATGAACCATTCAAATCATGGTGTTCGAAATTGAACATATGACAACAGTTCACCTCTGGCACACCCATAGGCAAATGGGCAGACGGAAGCAACAAATAGGACGATTGTTTAGGGTCTGAAAAAAAGGTTGGGACAAGCCAGAGGAGAATGGTAGGAAGAATTAATAAGCATACTATGGGCATAGAGAACCACGCCAAGAACAGCTGCAGGAGAATCACTATATAGGATGTGCTTCGGAGTGGAGGAAATAATTTCCCCAGAAGTAGCAACACCCAATAAAAGAGTGGCAAAGCCTTTGAGCCAGGAAGAAAATGTAGAAGCTATAAGAGATGGCTTGGAAGCCTTGGATGAACTCAGAGAGAGCATCGCTGAAAGAGGCAGCATACAAATCCTGGATGGAACAGCACTACAATAGCAAAGTCCTAGTGAGAGCCTTGAAAGTGGGGAACTTGGCATTGAGAAAGAATGAAGCGAGTCGAGCTCAGGGATAGAAGAAGTTGGATGTTATATGGGAGGGCCCATACAAGGTGATTGAGGTGCTGGGAAAAAAAGCGTACAAACTGGAGATGATGGATGGTATAATGATTCCAAGGACATGGAACATAGATAACCTGAGAAGGTACTACGCTTAAAGTGGTTGTAAATCTATGTATTCATGATAGTTGTTTTTGAGCTGTTTAATGTGTCAGGCAGGCAAGACGGGGTTCCTAAAGGGATCAAACTTATCAGACCTTTGAAAGGAAGATGATCCTGAAGAGACCCCGGTCTACGTTCCTGCCCTTCTTTTTGAGTAATGTTGATAATGAATGCAGGATGTAAAAAGATGAATGAACATCCAGCTGTGCCCAGCGCCGGAAAATGCCCGATTGAGGCTCAAGTTACCGTGTTGGCACTGATTGCCAGCGTAATCTGCAGACCGAATCTCAAAGGGGCTAAGATGAATGAACGTCGGGCCACATCTAGCATCGGATGATTTCTGATTCAGGTTCAAGTTGCCTCGCTGGAATTGACTACCAGCGTAATGTGCAGGCCAAATCTCAAAGGGGCTAAGATGAATGAACGTCCGGCCGCATCCAGCACTGAACGATACTCGATTCAGGCTCAAGTTTCCGCACAGGCGCTGATTGCCTACTCAATGTGTAGGCCAAATCTCAAAGGGGCTAAGATGAATGAACGTTCGGCGGTATCCAGCACCGGACGATGCCCGGTTCAGGCTCAAGTTTCTACGTTGGCGCTCACTTCCAGCGCAATGTGCAGGCTAAATCTCAAAGGGGCTAATATAAATGAACGTATGGCCACATTTAACGCAGGACGATGCCTAATTCAGGCTCAAGTTACCACGCTGGCGGTGACTGCCCGCACAATGTACAGGTCGAATCTCAAAGGGGCTAAGATGAATTAACGTCCGGTCGTATCCAGCGTTGGACGATGTCAGACTCAGGCTCAAGTTGCCACGTTGGCATAGACTGCCAATGCAATATGTAGGCCAAATCTCAAAGGCGCTAAGATAAATTAACGTCCATTCGCATCCAGCGTCAGATGATGCCCGATTCAGGCTCAAGTTGTCGTACTGGTGCTGACTGCCAATGCAATGTGCAAGCCGAATCTAAAAGGGGCTAAGATGAATAAATGCCCGGCCACATCCAGCGCTAAACGATGCCATATTCAAGTTCAAGCAGCCATGTTGGTGCTGACTGCCAGCGCAATGTGCAAGCCGAATCTCAAATGGGCTAAGACAAATGAATGTCCGGCCGAATCTAGCACCGGACGATGCTTGATTCAAGCTTAAGTTTCCACGCAGGCGCTGACTGCCAGCGTAATGTGCAAGCCGAATCTCTCAGGGGCTAAGATAAATGACCGTCCAACCACACCCAGCACTGGACAATGCCCGATTGAGGCTAAGTAGCCATGCTTGTAAGGGAGCACAAATAAAGGAAAAGAAACTAAACGAGAAAAATGAGAAAGAAGCCGTTAAAAGAAAAATAAAAACTGCAAGTGTGTTTCATCCCTCAGCAGGGGAATAAGTTACACACACCAAAAAAACAAATATTCATTTTTCAAAGCTTCGTCGCGCCGCCCTATTCTTCAGCTCCGTCAACAACCATCGCAGCAGCCACTTCGCCTTCGCCTCCAGCTCTGCCTCCACCTCCCGTTCCGCTTTCACCTCCAGCACTGGTTTCTTTGGCATCACCACCCTTCTTGGGGCGGCCGGAAGCCCAAGCATCTTCCTCGACAGGAATCGTCGTGTCTTCGACAAGCCTTTGAGTCTCACTAGAAGAATGCACACCAACCTCTGGGGGGTGCCATCTGGGGTCAAACTGTTAAGCTCGGCTAATGAAATCCCTGGGTACAGTTGGCTGAAATACTCAATGAAGTTGTACTCCCTGAAAGAGATAAAGGCATCACCAAGACTAGATCGCATCTGATCTTCATCCTCCGTGCAAGAGTATAGGTCAATGTCCTTCATCAAAGCACCGCTCAGCAGCTCAGAGTCTTTAATGCTATGTACAATATGAGAATAAAGGCTCAAGAAGCCCCGAGTGAAGGTCCACTCCTGGAATTTTCTCAGCTCAACAACCTTGGCCTTAGCGCAGCTCAAAGAGCTCTGCAAGAGCCAGAGACACCCTTCTCCAGCTCTAGATCCTACTCATGCTGCGCAACACGACGAGCCTAGGCATGCAGGGAGGAAAGGTCACGTTTCAACTCGGTGACCTATGTACGCAGGCTGTCGTTCTCTTTCTGCATAACCCTAGTGAAGCATATGTGCTAGGAGGAGGAATAAAATAAAGTAAGCACAGCTTAAGAATAAAGTAAGTTATATAAAGAAGGAAACAAGAAAAACCTCAAGGACAGGGGCAACTGAGCGTTAGGCCAGAGAGTTGGTACCGGAAAAATTTAGGGAGCACTCGCTCATCCAAGCGTTGAACTGTGGAATAGGCAAGAGCTGGGAGACCAGTTCTGTCCGTGTAGATGCATTGCTCAAAGGGCCTGGAGCAGACTCCAAGGACGAAGGATCATGAGTAAATGGAGGCATCAAAGGGATGGATGAAGCAGGTCGGGTGGACAGGGCGAGACCCTGATGACTGGCCGCCGGCATCTCCCGGACCTTCTCCGAGACAAGTGCGTTTGGAGGCAAGCAAAGACCTATACCACTGCTTTCCCCCCATCCGCCGCAGCCTGCGGAGGGTCCTATTTAGAGAAGGCTAATCATCATGGGAGTCAGTGTCGGAGACATCCATTGCCTCTACCTGCTGATCAACGACGTCAGTCGGGTCATTGGCTTGAGAAACTGTACGATTGCTCCCAGCCCGGTGAGGGAGCCTCGACAGGTTCCCAAGAAAGGAAGCCACAGACATCTCTGCAAAAAGGAAAAAACGAGTCAAAGCCAGGAAACAATGACAAAAGGAAAAGAAAACAACAGGCAGCGTTAGTAATCCGGCTTAAAGTAGTTAATACCACTCAATTCGGAGATGCCCTCGCCGGAAGAAAGAGCGTCAGGGAAGAACGACAGACCAACAGCACGAAGGGTGGAATCACGAAATAGGAGGTCCCACCTGATCCTCACAGTTTCAAGATGAGAAATAAAGGGTTTCAAGGGAAAAAATTCAACAGCAGAAGGACGAGAGCCCTGTCCTCTTTCCGGCCCGGAAGGATAGATGACCCTTTCCTCATTTGCAGGGCCCAGGAAGAGCTCCTCGTCCACAAAGATGAACCGCCTCTTCCACTCAAAGCGAGTGGGAAGATCAGTTAACAGCTTGACACCATCTTACCAGAATTTCAAAGAAATCCAGTCTGGGGGCAGCCTGGCAGGGTGACAGAAGACGCGAAATAGGGTGTCAGAAGGTTGTATGCGGAGGAGGTGGCACAGAACCTCAAAATCTAGAAATAATCTAACAGCATTGGGGGGAAGGTCAGTCAAGCATAATTCGTAAAAGGCTAGAACGGCCTGGAAAAAAAGGGAAAGTGGGAACCTAAGGCAACGCTACTTGAGGATCTCAAGGTAGACTGCCATCATACTCTCAGGCACATCTAAGACATTCTGGCTAACCCTTGGAAGAAGAATATGCTTGGAATGTAATTGAAGAGGACATTATGCACATTATAGGTGGCCTCCACCACGCGAAGAGCCGCCCAAAAATCTGGGTTGGTAGTATCGTAGTACGAATCTGCTTTTTGGAGAACGGCGGTGAAAACCATGATAAAAAGTAAATGACCGATAAAGGAAGAAGATAGAAGGAAGCAGAAAGGGTACCTGGAAGGAGGGCAAAAGCCGCCGAAGAACCAAAAAAGCTAAGTGGGCGGAATCGCAAAGAAAAGAAACGATGGAAGAAAAATGTCGAGGAATATGGATGGGTGAAAAGGAAAAGGGAAGACAAAAGGCTGACAAGAGCAGTTAATATCTTCGATAGACAGGGCAACAAAAAAGTAATGATAACCTCCTAGGGAGAAACAAGATTACGTAACTAGCCTATAAGAAACTGTCAGAATGGGACATGTGGTGGACATCCAGGCAGGTAGCGTAATTGTTGATAGGCGCATTAAATAAAGGAAGGCTTTACGTTGGCGGGCAGTTTCAAAAGACAAAGAAGGGGTGCCAAAATGCACCATGTATGTCCAGGGACGCTCTCTAGTCCCTGGAAGCTGTGAATGGAAGATGTCTGATGCAACAACCAACCTGCAGGTCCATTTACGTAGCCAGGTCACTGGCTGGGGGGACTTGATGATGTATGGTCCGGAACGGCCCAATAAGTATCAGAACGTGTAAATGAACGGCCTGTTCTCCAGGGACGCTACTTGTCTTCCAGGGGCATTACCTAGGAGAGAAATCAGGACAACAACGATACGTGGGTACTGATGGGACAGCTCCAGTCCCATCAGCCACCAAACCACATATAACGAGGAAGTGTTAGACACGAGGTAAGATTTTCCCAATCAGTTTACTATTCACTTCGATACTCTTCTACATAACTCCCATGGCTAACGGGAGCGTCGGATCAGGCACGGCCCTAGATCTACCCGCCTGACCTCTCTCTGCCTGTCTTGTAGGTTTAGGTGCATATTTGGTTGAAGGAGATCAACACCGGACATACTACAAATTTTGGTATTAACACAGGGCAACTACATCGTATAATTCTAGGTAATTGTTAGGTAACTATACTTTGTTGTCAGTGGGTACTTGGATCGGACGTGGTTGCATCAGATGATTTTGGAATCGGCTCAAAAGGTAGGGGAAGCTACCTGAGGAGAATTTTGATTGTAGAGTGCTTCCCTTGCACGTGTTTAATTTAGAAGTTAATTCCATTATGTTGGAAGATAAGATTCCAGTCTGTTTCCTTTAAAGCAATGGTTATCTTTGGTGTGATAATTGTTTACAGACAATATTAGTTGTACATTACTAGTTAAGAGTATATCCGCTTCTTATGTTGATTAATCCAATTGATCTACAATTTGACTTATATGCCTTTACTTGAAGGAAAATTTCTATCAAAAGGGATGCCGGTAGAAGCAGGGGTGATAAATGGGCAGACGGATTGAATATGGGTCGGGTAATATGGGTAGAAAAAAATATGGGTATGACCCATTTTCAACCCATTATGGTAAAAAATGGGTTGGGTCAAACCCATTCAACCCGCGGGTTTCAAATCACTCAACCCGTGGGTAAATAATGGGTAGTTTCAACCCATATATTGACCCATTTGGGTATATGTATCAACTTATATGGGTAAAATCGCGGGTTTCAACCCATATAGGTTAAAATATAAACACGTATGCATTTATATAAAAATTTGAAAACTCTGAAAGTATTAGCCAACAAGGCAAATGGTGCTTAACCACATTTCCCCCGATGGTTGGATAAAGTACTGAAATCAGAGCACACACAAAAATCCCCAGCTTTCCATGGTATTGTTCATTCCAGTTCTCTTATCAAAAAATTTACAGCATTGACCTCAGACATTTATTTAGATGGAAGTGAACGTTCTGAATGATAAGATCAAGAAGATACAAAACTGTCAATTAAAATACTAGAATGAAACTAAAAATCTGATACAACAACAGAAGTACAAGAATAAACGCCAGATCAGAAAGCATAACTACTTACAATAAAGCAAAAGATTGTTAAAATTAACTAGCATCATCATTGTCATCCATTTAGAGGCACAAGCAGGTAAGTTCAAGTGCAGGGAGTATTTTTTGGATTCTTTTAAAATACCAATTGTTTCAGTTTATTAGTTCACAATGATCAATGTATATCAAAGACTTCAAGAAAAGGGTAAACCTGCATCTTCATATCTTTCGCTTGTAAGTTGTTACTATGAAATCTAGCCATAATTGGAATGTACACATGTGAAGGAAATCTTATAGAATACAGACTACTTAATTGTGGAGAAGTATCTTTTAGTGATGACTTTTCATGAACGCATACAAATCTTGTCTTCAATTATATCTGTAGGTTTCATAACATTCAACGATACAATGCTGAAAAAAATTCTAATTGTCTTCTTCACAGCTAGCAAAAGACAAAAATGCAATATCTTCAACTACTTTAGTAATGAAACCAACAAAATAGAGTGACAGAATGACTGTTGTAGAAACTAAATAAAGAAACAACATCCGGTGTACATACTTGCTCGTTAACATATCTATCTATATCAACTGCAAGTGTTTTATCCTCTTTTTCAAAGGTTGACACAGCTACCACAACAAATAAAAAGCAAAAATTATAAGTCAAATATATGACGAGTTACCAATAAATCATGTCTAAAATAAAAATCAAAATTAAATATGGATATATTACCAGTAGTTTCTTTGAACCAATCATTACCACACATGGTAGCTTCAACATTGTCATGCAACAGTGAAGCACGATAGTTCCCAATTATTCTTCCACAATGGTTAAATGCTGATTCAGAAGATACAATAGTAATTGGAATGCTCAGCATGTCTCTAACCATGAGGGACAATTCAGGATATCGAACTGAATTCTCCTTCCAGAAATTAAGAATATCAAAATCTGAATTTTTCTTGCGATTTATCGGTGGATCCTAAAGATACAACTCTAGTTCAGATTTTCCCTGTTTTACTCCTTACTGATATTGAGATTGATACTTATCATAACCCTACAATTTCAATAAAATAAAATAGAGTAAGACACTTCTTTATGTTAAAAAGAAAGTAACTACAAGTTTACATGCACTTTAGATGTATAAGCCAAACTAAAACAGCACATAGTATAAGAAATTCAAATTTACTTAAAATTCAAACTTGATTACAACAAAAGAAACTTGATTATAGCATTACTTCTTTGAGAATATAAAAACAAATAGAATCCAAGAAGGGCATTAAAATACAATAGAGCTAAGATGGGAGATTAGTACCCCTGTGAGATCATCGATATCGATATCAACATTTTCTTCCATTGAAACTTGTGAGGGTTGACTGGAACTGGCATACCCCAATTTAGAATATTCCTCAAATAATACAAAGAGATTCTGCCTCACACGATTCACATTTCCTTCCTTTGTGTAAACATCTAACTTATTAAAGAAGAAGTGCACAAATACCAACTTGTAGCGAGGATCTAAAACTACAGCAAAAGATAGAATCAAGCTGTAGTTTTCCCAATACTTGAGAAAATTAAGCATCATGCTTTCAGCCATCTGACGAATTAAATCATCACTACTAGTTGCAAGTTTTTTGAGACGCATTTGACCTTTCCAAACATTCTCAAAGTACAAATTTGCAGTGGGATATTTCCTCCCCGAAAAGAGAACAGTCAATTCATTGATAGGTTACAAAATTTTAGCCATCTTTTCAGCCTTATACCACTCATCCCAAGAAAGAAATAAATCATAGTCTTCATCAAACACTTCCAGCTTCTTAAAGGTCCTTGTAAAACAATGCTCTCTCAAGCATAATATATGTCGAATTCCATCTAGTTGTCACATCTTGCTGCAACTTCTTCTTTTTCATAAGAGAAAGTTGTTTGGCATATGTCACAAATTTCTTCAATCTGAATTCAGAACCTTTCAAGTACTTAACACTCTCTCCAATCTTGTGAAAAGCCCATGTAATCACATCTAAACCAGCTTTTAAAATTAAATTCAACATGTGTGCCCCCACAACGAATATGAAGAAACTCATTCTGGTGTATAGAAGACCCATCAATGTCAAAGTAAGCTTTCAGAGAACTCACCGCTCTATCATTATACTTAGCATTGTTAAGATTCAAAGTGAGAATTTTTTTCTCAATTTCCCATTCCTTCAAAAAGTCATATAGTCTCTCAGCTAACAAAGCACCATTGTGAAGTGGGGGAATATAATGAAAACCCAACAACTTATTCTTTAACTTCCATTTAGAATCTATGTAATGTGCAGTGAGTGACATATAGCTGCCAGAAGTAATCGAAAACCACATGTCAGAAGTTAAGCAGATCATTCCCGGGACAAGTTCGAGCTCTTTCCTAACATTCCCCTCTCTCTTTGATAGACATTCAAAACATCAGTCCTAGCTGTATTTCTACAATAAGGTTTCTCAAGAGGTTCAAGTAAGCATGAACATCCCTCGTTCCTTGATGCTCAACTATTGAAAACGGATAACCATGCTTAACAATTGAAATAGCAACCTTTTCACGATAGACTTCTTGACTAATCAACCCAGCCACCATAGGCTCATCCTCAAAATTTATGCCATGTTTAAGTAAATGGCGTTTTAAGTTTGTCGTACCTGCACCCGAATCACCATAGATAACCGAGCTGCATACTTTACATGCACCAGATCTTCTTTTATCCTTTTCCACTATCTCGAAATGCTGCCAAACTAATGAGGTCAATCTCTTACACTTAGTCGAGATACTTGATTCAGCAACTCCTTCACCAGTCAAAGACATTGACATGATTCTACAATAAAAGAAGAAGAAGAAATAGTAGAAAATTGTGAGTATTAAAGGAAGAATATCAGTCATAAAATTTCCTATTAAATCAAAAATCCTGGCTCTGGAATATCAAAATATGTACCATCAATCAATATGGAGTTCATCGTTTCATCAATCTTAGTGACCAAAGAAGCTATTGTTATAAACATACAATAATTCTACGTTACTCAGGTTTCCTTACGAAGGTGGAATTTGACCGGTAAACGGGTCGTAAGATTAGTAAGATTTTCAAGAACTAGGAGGATGGGACCTGAGAGCTGACTATCAAAGAGATACAAGGCTTTGAAGGATTTTGATGTGTCATCTAAATAAAAACTATTGCTCTTTGGTAACGGGAGTCACTGAAGAGAGAAGAATATGAGCCTATCAATCAAAGAAGCCGATTTCACACATTTTGCTGCCCTCATATCATTAGCTATGTGTTCAGTAGTTTCCTTGACTGCTCGGTCAATTTAGAATGTTGGAATGATACTCACATAAACTCATTCCTGTTTATATCCTTATCTTTATATGTTTTGTACTTTGAACATAGGAATCTAAATTGATACTACGTGTAGTGATGTTTTGAAATTTTCTGAGTTCTATTCTTGACTTTAATGATAATGGTGGTATGAAGTGAAGGAATTTAGTGG
>JAULKJ010310918.1:0-10965 GCA_032355405.1 Rubia balearica | reverse complement strand
ACAGGGATCTTCTACAACTGTAACACCACTTGATCCAACCACGATCTATGTTGTCCAAACTGTAAACAGCTTGAAAAACACAAATCTGACGAACCCAGATTTATGAAAACCCAAAAATAAAATAAAAAACGAAATTGCGAACACACGATCTGTACAAACACATCGAGAACAATACATCAACATGAACAATTAAATCAAGTTATCATCATTAATACAACAATCTAATCCATCAGGTCGAAGAACGGAACTAATCTGTGGAGACAAATCTCACATTTATTCAATAACAAAAACATGAATTAAAATAAACTGTTATTCCTCATCTCCTCATCTCCCCTAGGAAGATAGCAAAAAGGCTTGAAGAAGAAGGGGTGCGGCTCTACTGCGGCAGCAGGGTTTAGCGGATATACACAATTAACTCGAAAAGGCTACTTCCGTGCTTGCGGATCTCTTGATATTCTGAATGCGTCAGTAACAGTAGTTAATGAAAATTTATAGTTCTAATTCACAATTTGTGTAATTACTAAATGTGGTTTAGATTAATATTTTGTTTTAGTATAACCATCTCAAGTCTAGCTAAATAATTTTAGACGAGGGATTTCGTAACATTTGAGGGACAAAATAGCCGTACACAAAATCTAAATGATACAAATGGAACTTTTATTCTTCACAATAGGGACAGTAGCTCAAAGATTTACATCCAAACTAGGTTTTCCTGTTGGGATGGAATATAAATGAATTATGGGTTTATGAGATGGAAATTAATTCCCTTAGGACTAGTCCCTCCCTTCCATTATAAATTGTTTATTTACTTTTTTCACGATCTTCAATCACTATGTTTGACCATAAATATTTCTAGTTACCAACAATAATGCAGCATAAAAAATTAATATCTAGAAAAAAGATGTTAAGATAAATCTAACATTATCTCACATGATATATTTATTATTTATATTCTAATTTATATTTAAAGTCAAAGTGTTCAAAATTAAACTTTCAAAAAATAAATAAGTAATTTATAGGGAGATGGAGGGAGTATATAGGATGACTTCGGGAAATATTCCTTAGGTCCAAAAGTAATTATTTTTAAATTTGGTTTTAAATGGACAATATAATACCGACACGGAATTGGGCATGGAATTTTTGTAAATTCTACGTATGGTATCAAAATCATAACTGCCCCACAGGTACCCAGGTGGGTTCCTATGTTGGGCAAAACGAATAATAGCTCAAATAATTCTCTTGCAAAGACTTGGTGTAAAATGGAATTAACTAACAAATATACATAGAAAAATACGCAACAATACAAACAATTTTCGCATGAAAAATCTCCTGAAATCAAGAAGTAAAAATCGCGTGACTTGTAAGCCACCACTCTAATTAAGAATAAGTATAAAAGTTCTCCTTAGTATTAATTAGAGACATACAATACTTCATCAAGATATGAACATCAATATTCGTAAATAACAAACACGAGAGAAATAAACAAGGTATAAATCTAACTAAAACACCAATCTCTAGGATCATACATTTCTCCACGAAAGATCATACTCGAAAGATCAAAATCCAATCTCCACCATCAATCTTCTCTGATCTAGCCCAATAAAACTCAAATTCTTTATAGCACTATCCAACTACTTCCAAACTTCAATTATACAACATTGTCTCATATTCTTCCAAAAAGGTTATATAAGTATACTTTCCATCCACCCGCATGTTAAGCATGTAAGAGTATAGTGTATCGCTCTAAGTCTTAAGCATGTAATCTAATGAATTTCTGCACATAAACACACATATATGTACGTCATTTTACAAAAGAAGCTCATAAAACATAAAATAGGTGTGTAAAATACACCTAATCATTGGAGAACTAATTTCATTATTTCATCTAACGATTGAAGCCATTGGTGATTACATGTGAGGTTTGAAATTCGTGTTCTACCCATTCCTATATTGCATTGATTCTCTTGTTTCTAAATTAACTTAATTGTGTCAATTCATTAGGGTTGATCATCTAGGTTAATCGATCTTATTCATATGCTATGATTTATATGTTTACATATCAACATACTATGAAAGTAACAAGTCTTGATTGCATAAGAGGATAAATATGACCTGTATGTTGATTTATAGAGAATCAAATTATATGTGATATGAATGGATGCTTATAATTCTTACTGCATTTGTCACTTATAATTTTGGTTGAAAAACTATTTGATAAGGGTTTTGGCCAAAACTCCCTCTCGGTTCGAAGGTCATGCCACTAGTGTGGGAAGGGGGAATTAAAGAGCGTTCTATCGAACCACAGAAGGCACCTTGTAAGTGTCTTCTCTGATTGTGCCTTTGATTCTCCGCGATCAAAGGTGGTTCTTAGAACTAAATGATGCAATTGAAGGCGGTTATTTTCAACTTTACTTCACCCGGAGGAACCGCCTTTGAATTGGTTCCAAGTTCGGAACTCGAGTGATTCCATCGATTGTGCTTGCCACTTCCAGGACCGAAAGCTACAACAGGTTTTGGTACCTAAACTTATGTCAGAGGCAATGCAACAGTTTCTGAATCGGGTCCAGTTTTTGGTAAAAATCGAGTTTTTTGGCCTAGAATTTGTTATTTAGTAAATATTAGTAACGAGTTCGTAAATGTCGTTGGCTCTTAAGGTTCCGAGTTTGTAAATATCGTCTTTTCTTAACGTTTCTAGTTCAAAAAGTGAAAATTTCTCCTTTTGTTTCTGATAGTAAGAACCTGGGATTGACTTCTGAGCTCGTAAACAATTTCAGCTCTTGTGGAATTTTTTTAATTATTTGCTAAAATAGCCTCAAATACCAATAATGTTTCCAATAAACTTCTAATACATTGTTAGGATTTACAAAAATGTATAGACATCGCTACATTAGCAATTATATATACATAAAAATAAAAATCACGTAGATTCTATTCCGCACATAACATCTAAACCTTATAATTTTCTAACACTATACAACATGGAAATAGTTTCAACAAGAATCTGTAGACAATGCTAATCAAGAAACTACCTATAGATAGGAATAGAAGATAATCAAATTTTATTCTGCAAAATACATGTCACGAGTGTTGAGATTTTTTTCATAATACCACGTTAGGTCTTCCAAGAGTTGCGGATCGGACATTTATTAAATGTCTTGCCAAAACATTTCTTGCCACGTTGATGTCATCCTGTGAATAATGCTTGTATTCCTTTGGAAAAATCTGTGGGAATTAAAATATAATAAAATAGTTCGAGTAGGTTAGTATTTTTTTGTTTCATAATTGAATTTTATGAACTTCATAAATTCAATTTAACGCATTCGGTTGCGTATAACATTATGTAGTACCCACACTCCCATGTTTTTTCTTGTTTCTTGTACTATATGTGAATGGAAATAAGTTAATAAAAATTAAATTGAATTAATTTAGTATGTGACGATTGTAGAAAATCGAACCTTGATTTGGTCTACGTGTAAGTAATTTTGAAGATTAAACTCTTTGAATGCACTCTCCAAAATGTCTACAAATGCTTATGAATGTTGAAAGTGCAATGGATCCATCCAATACACACGCTTGTCGTGCGGAACAATGAAAATCAATCTCCAATGATCCCTACATCGAACTTTTATATAAGTATGCATTAATATGTAAGTATGCATGGTTATGAACAACAGTTTGAAAATATAAATTATTACTTCTTAATGTAAGGTGCAATAAAGAATTTTTCATCCTACTGGGCTATGTATTTGCGTATGTATTTTATCTGCTCTTGCTTCGAACACCCCAATTCCTTGAATCATCAACGGACAGAAATAGCCTACCCAACCCTTGTTATTTTTGTTAGAAATGTAATACATATACCTTACCCATACAATTTAGAATGTTAGGTATGAATATATATTGATTTAGCATCGTAAAAAGAGAAATAAAAAATGAAACTCGCACTTACAATAGAAAGAGGGACATGATTGTTTGGTTGACTTGATCACACCTACATAAATATTCAAAGTCACTCCATAATGTAACGATGTCTCGACTTCTTCCAAAAATACACTCATTTTCGGAAAAAAGTGTCTGTTGAGTTATGTTGGTGTGCCAAGATCCAATCGGACAATACCCGGACAAAAGGCGGTAACCCTCTTTCCACTCGTGCTCTGGTCGTTTGAGGTTTGGTGTTTTTCCCTGCCGGTACAATTGTTTTTTGTGGGTGTTGGGTGGTTCACCTTCAAATGATGGTCTTTCTTGGGATTGACATAAACAAGGCACTGAGGCCAAAGAAAAAAATATTCCTTGGGCGAGAACAACCTTCTTGTAATCTTCGGCGGGAAGGTAACATTGCATTGTACATTGATGGTTTTCTTTCAAATACCTTTGCAATGCTATCCCCGATTGGTTTGGAGTGATGATGTATCATCGATTCATAAAAAATACCATCGACTACATGTAGCGGTGTACTATTTTCACCAACCTCTACGTAAATCTAGCATAGTTGAGAACCCTACATCAAAGAAACAATGTTTTGTTACCAACAACTTAAATGGATGTCATTTATCGTTGAAAATTGTTCGGACCTTTTTTCCCATTAATAGGATTGCCTTGTCGAGAAAATAAATAATTGTTGGTCTTGGTAGTACTCCATTGTTGTTCACCTCAATGTCGTCCCGAGAGTTATAAAACGCTCTCAATAGCAGCTCCCAGTCACTATTAAGACCATCAGGATTGTTGGTACGACGAGGCCAGTGTGGTTCACTAACTTTTAGATCAAAATCTCCTGATGATGTAGTCGTTTACCTAGAGAATTGCCTCCTTTTGCAAAAATGTACATTCTTGATGACTTAGTCCTCTCGTAAGAACGGACAATTCCGAAATCTTTTTTTTGTGTCACGAATGCATAAACCCCTCTAGCGCATCCCGGATGGTCGGATTTTCCAGTTACCTTACACAGGAAGTCGTGCTTACTATTGGGAATTAATGATTGACCTTCTATTTGATCTTGTTTTAATTTAGCCTACCACTTGGGAAGATGGAAAACATTAATGCCACAACTTGGGGGACAACAAATATACAATATGTGCACTAAAATAAACAAAGCTAATAAAACACGCACCAATTTTTCTGCAAGTTCAATGTCTTCGTCTTTGTCAAACTCATCTTTCTTATTTTTTTTATCCTTGAGAAATAGATCACACCGATCTATTTGATCAACATTGATCGGAACAACCAATGCCCTAGCCTCTTCCCCAGACATTCCCCTTTCAATTGCTATTATAACATCTTATTCTAACCGTTCTCTTACTATCTCGAGTGCCGCCAATCCATAACCTCCATGAATCTTCCAATGCAGAGTTATGTTCATCTTAGCATTACATATTTTCTCTTCCCTCGTACCCTACAAAAGAAGAGAAAAGCCACGTGACATCAACACCATAAAATCTAAATGCAAACCATTTAGTGTTGTAGTAGACTAACGTTTTTGTCATTCTCTAAGGCTCTTCTTTTATGGATCTCCCAACTCTTCGATTGAATATGTGTGTAAGTTAGCCATGGATGATTGGCCTTTCTATTCGAGAATATGAAATCTCTAGAAAGTGTATACTTGTGTTCTCGACAAATTTTTGGATAACATCTTCATGGCTATCTTTCTTAACTTGTTCATGTCAGGGCTATCGATTTCAAAGGGTCTCTATTTATTTTTACAAACAAGGAAAAGTTAAAAACTATTGGCTTCCCCATCAACTTCGATTAGATTAATCGGATTAGAACAAACATTTAAGCAACTATGACGGAGTACCTTACATTCCATCCACATGATGGCTTTGTATTCCTTTGACATATCGTACAAATTACCATAACGGATGTCCAACCGAGTACCACTGAATTTCCTGACCTACTTGACCACTTCGCTCGGTCTTTTGACAAACATCGACATATTGTACTGAAAACCAATGGGGTCATTTCCTTCCTGCCATTCTCATTTCCAATGTTCTACATTGCGCTTTCGCAATTCCCACCTCTTCGTTCCTTTATTCCTCATCATCCTCATCAACTGTTGTTTTGGTATTTTCATCATTGGAATTTAATGTATTATCTAAACCTCTCTTCCTTGACATTGGACTACCACACACCCATTCAATTCAACACATGTCACTATTTATTGTTCCTATTTCCACAAACCCTAAAGCAAGTAAAAAATAGCAACGTGATATACTAATGAACATAAATATACAAACAAAGTAATTATTGAGCCAAACATAACGATTGAGCACAAATGGAGAGTATTAAATTGTAGAACATAAGTATACACACAAAATATAGAGTAATCATATACCTTAAACCCTAGTAGCATAGTTACTGTTAAGCACTCAAGAACAAACCCTAGCTCCTATACTTGCTTTTGAATCCAAAATTCTCATTCAAGAATAAAACCTAGCTCTATTTGCTTTTGAATCCAAAACTCTCACCCAAGATCAAACCCTAGCACAAATGGGTGGATTTCATAATGTTTGTCTTCGTTTGTGTGAACAATTTGATGATAAGAAGGTGATGAGTGTGGGTTTTGGAAGAGAAAAATGGTGGGAAGCTCATGCTCAAACTTTTTTGTCATTTATTACACACTTTGAAATTGTGTTTAATGCAATAATATAATCCCGCACGATGATAACTTCTGAACTTGGAATTGATTCTACCTTTTTCATTTAAGAGCTTAACATTTTACGTAATCGTAATTAGTTCGGCTGTTAATGAAATCAGAGCTGACAAACTTACCGACTCAGAAGCAGTAAGGGTATAAAAAATCCCAAATCACTTAGAAACTAAATTTGACCAAAACCCTGTATTAGCTTAGAAAATCCGAGTCCCTACATTCGAACTCCACAATATTCCAGTCAAGAATCATGATAAGGAGGAGGTAATGCATCATCCCGGAGTCATGCTCCGTTTATTGAGGTGGGAGCATCGGAGAAATTCTTCAATACCAAAGCGGAAAAGAGGTATGTTAAGCTTCTAAGATTTAGAAAGTGTACGTAGTGCTGATATGCACGAGTTGTCTCTCTATTATATCTTACGTTACTTTAGGAATCAAGATGTGGAAAAAATTGATGACATGTGAGGAAAGTGTGCACACCGACGAGGTTGTGCAATTCTATGCTAACTTGGGCCAACAATTTAAGAACAAGGATATGACCCTAATTAACGGAAAACAAGTCACTGTTACCAAATATACTATAAATGCCATTTTATGTAATTCGTATATCTCCCCTGAGACTTTGAGGCCAGAATCAGATAATCCGGAAGGCCACCTGGAGATATATCATCAAAAACAATGCCCTTGCATTAGTGAAGTCAACCCTGCCCTGTAGAAATGGCTAGAAAATATTTTGGTAGGAGAGGGAGTTCGGCTGGTCAATTAGATCAAACAATGCTGGTGTAATAACTGTTGAACAGAGACTCGTTTACAAGTAGATCTACATGAATGTTCTACCATCCGGTTGCCACACTTGCAAGCCAACGGTTAGCAAGTTGATGTTGTTTTATTATGTGATGAAGGGGATCCCAATTAATCTGGGATATATGATTGTGAGCTATATGTTGAAAGCGGTAGGAACTAGGAAGAAGGATCGACCTTATGGTGGAATTATAGCTACTTAACTAAAGCAGTTCAGTGTCCAACCAATGGATAAACTTTGCTTTTGGAGTATTATGACATGAGCAGGTTTGCGCACAAATAGTGGGACATGGGCAACGATGGAAAATGGCAACACAAAGAGATCTCGGGCACAACCACTAAAGTAGGTAAAAGGGAAAGAAATGTGGTGTTAGAAATGGCTGAGTCATCGTCATCTCGTGAGTGTGATTATTTTCAGTGCATGTATAGTATGATTTTATATTTTCCTTGTAATTAATCGGTATGTGCTTGTTTTGTTAATTTGTTCATGTGGGCGAGGTGTTTAGAAGAGTACCGTGAGTAAGTACCTTACGTGCATTTGAGGTGATGTTAGTAAAGTTAACGAGGAATTGGCCTGAGTAAAAGCCCGATAGGCAAAGGTCATTGAATCCTCGGGGTTGCAGTGATGAGCCATATGCCAAACTTTGCCCCAAAATTCTCTAAAAATGAGCCAGAAACAAAAGATAATGAAGATCTAGGTGACAATGCTGGAGAAGACATTGCTCGGGAAGGGCCGTTAGGGTGGATACTGTTATGCATGAGGCAAATAGTGTGCAAGATGCAAATGCCGATGAAGATGCCAATGAGAACGCCATCCGGGAGGAGAGCGACACTGAATTTTTAGAGATGTTTGGTGATTCATGAATATTTACTTCGATCAATTTGATAAGCTTAAGATGCGAATTTATGGAATAAGACAATTTTATTCCAACAAGTAGTTATTTTTCTGGACTCGTAATTGAATCGTAATTTCTGGATTCGTAATTGAATCGTGAATGGTGGCCAACAAGTAGTCATTTTTATTCCACATTCAGCTCCATATTCTAAACTTAAAGCAATCAAAAAATGCCTTTCTTCTACTTCTTATTACTTCCGAACTCGGAAGCTTGGTTCCGAAGTCAGCTTCAATTTTTTCCCCAACTGGTTTTGGGGCGCTCTTTTATCCTTTCATATATTTTTTTGTTTCCGAGTTCGTAACCATCGATTTGGCCTTTCATAACATAAAGCCACAACTTTCCCGGACTCGTAACACTTAATTCGGCCCTTCTTACACAAAGCGGTGATTGACTTCAAGACTCAAAATAAGCGTGGGTATATAAAGAAAAACAATTGGGAAACATAAAATATCCTATTCTAAAACCCTAACTCCTGCATCTATCACTTCTGGCGCTAGAAACAATACGCCCAATCCAATTTAAATTCTTTTTTTTGCCGGAAACAGATTTAACCATGTCGTCATCACAACAAGAAGGTAGGGAGGCAAAGGGAAGTCCAAGGCGGGTATCTCGAGGTGCTCGAACACCTCTGATGTGCAAAGGGCTAGGTTTGTTTCCTTTCAACCCCAAACGAGGTACGATGCTTTACGTCAAAGAGGGAGATTGCTAGATTTCTACATTATTGATTTAAATGTCTATCATAGCATAGGTTTAGCGGATCTGGTGCTTAAGTTTGATGGGCAACATGTCCTTTGGTTATTGGCATTAAACGAACCCTCCCACTTTAACCCTCTTTGGATAGGAATTAAACCAGTGACATTAGCAATAATTTGAACCCTCTTTAAAGGATTGGAGATATCAATGACACACTAAATACGAAGAAACTAACCCTTCAAACTGCCATTATAATCCTTGTTGACATCCAAATAACGTCCGATACGGTTGCCAATAGGGACAACCTATCTTTATTCATAAGTGTAATGGGAACATCCAAAGAATGAACCCAAAATGGAACCGAATCAAAGGATATGGGAGAAGCAACCATCACTAAATAGGGTTCTCGTAAGATAGTAAGATACTTGTCAAAAAGCTAGGGTATCCAAAACCCACGCTTTATCAGCAGAGGTAAAAAACCGAAATATGAACACATTATCACCAATTGACGTACCCATTAACTATCATTGGGTTTTCCATAATTTTCGGAAAAGCTTCAAAACTGCATCAAGTGGAATCTGCCGAGGGGCTAAATTTTTTCCAACAATTGAAGTACTGAAATCAGCAACATTATCATGCAAACCACTCATTGAAAGAGGATATAATTTAGTCTCAGTCAGGGTCAAATTACTCTATAACTTCTCAAGATCGGAGATCGAAGTAACGGAAACCATGTAGAGAATCGACAGATGATTGTAGAGCAAAAAACGTAAATAAAAAACCTTTCCACCAAGATGAGGATGATGGGAATTAGACGTGCAAAGCAAGAAGAACACGGCGGGAGTTGAACCGTCGCAAGGACGCAGAGAGAGAAACTTGGTCAAATAAATATGAAACATCAATTTTATAATTAAAAAAATAAGTTCACACTAATGAAACATCAAGAATACATAAGATAAAAATCTAAGATTAAAAAATAAGAAACATCAATATTAAGATTATAAAAAATCAATTTACACATTGAAACATCAAGAATACATTAAATAAAAATCTAATGTCCAAAAAAAATCAATATCAATTTTTAAAATAACATGCTTAAAAACTAACAAATCAATCAAAATTAAGATACAAGTTAAAGTGAAAAATTAAGATAGTATAATATCCCAAACTAGTTCCAAAATAAGTAAAGTGTAGCAAATTTAACATATAAACATGAGATTTTAAATTATGACATCAAATTTAAATTTAAAACACATGATTTTAGTTGGGGGAGGGGGACTTTCACTAGAACATCACAAGGTTTTGTTGAAAGAGTGGGTCTCCAGACAGTTCATGTATTTTTTTCCTTATGCACTATTTTTTTAAAAGGTCGAACGATTTCAGGGGCCCTTCAACTCTTCCCATGGTTCACCTTTTGCCCTCCATTTAGTATTTTAATACTTTTACATGTTGAACTAACAAAAGTGTTGAGTTCTGACCCTTCCATTTGGTCAATCCATTAAAGGTGAAGTCAATACCATTATTTTTGTCCTGACCCTTCTGTTTGGTAAAAATGACTTTTCATATTTAATTTAATTATAATCTAGCCCGGACTCCTCTTTTCTTCTTCGAGCCCCTCCCTGCTCCGCCATTCCCGTCGATAAATTTCCCCTCTCCCATCATACCACCGACACCTCCGCCATGAACTTCAACGTCTTCCGCCACCGCCGCCATGAACTCAGATGTCTTTCCAATAGGAGACTGATGTTTTTCGACCTGCAGAAGACCCTGAAAAACCCCTGCGGTAATATCCAAAAAATCTGATATCAGGCCGGCAAGATAAAATATGCAGCAATTATTACGGAGACGATGAGACCGCCGGTATCTGCAAAATCTGGGTAGAGAAGATTTTTCAAGGACACAAGGAGAGCATCCAGGGATTCGAACATGTTG
>JAULKJ010310908.1:0-10965 GCA_032355405.1 Rubia balearica | reverse complement strand
GCACGCAGTTCAAGCGTCTAGCCCGCAGGGTACACTCAACTACGACTTATAAGCGTCTAGCCCGCAGGGTACACTTAAAAGGTTTCACTATAAACGTCTAGCCCACATGGTACGAATATAAAGGGAGTATTGAATACTTAGATAGCCTGCAGGTTTAAGCAACAATGCAGATTATGAGAATGTCTCAAAAGTCTGAATAAATGTTGTATATAATTGTGTGAAAAACACGGCTGAACCCTCTTTAAATAGAGGTAAAATTTGGCCAAATCAAACCTAATCACAAATAGAAACTGAATCAAATTTTATGGCAAAAAGAAAATAAAAACCATATCTAACTAAACTTCTAATTTTAAACCTAAATCTGGCCGTGCACAATCAGAATTAAACTAGGAAACTAAATATAATTCTGGCCGTGTTAAACCTGTATCTCCAAGAAGAAATATTCCTTTCCTATAAGAGAATCTAGCCGTGCTAGATTATTTGCCAATATTATTCTTCATCCATGCGATCCGAAGAAATCTCCATGCATACTTATCCTTCAATAACATATCTCGGTAATAATCCATGTAATCTTCATTTAGTATAATCCATGTAATCTGACATGCAATCATGCAATCTTCAATTCGACATAATTATCCTTCCTCTCAGCTGACCCCTTATGACCATGGAACTTAGCCTACTCCCAAATTCTTCCAGCAGCAAGCTCATTCTGCCTACTGCATGATTAATGTCGTGCATAAGTCGGGTAGATCTCGCAAGTTGTTCCCCGAATATACGAAATTGGTGGAGGACATCTGCGGATATATGAGTGCGGCTAATTGATGCCCTAAGTGAGGTCTCGTTGTCGTCCTCCTCGATATCTATATATGGGTATGATAGGATTCTGGAGAAATCCTTCTCTACCCTCGGATCAGGGACAATGAAAGGTCCTCCAACACCTTATCATGGTTGATAGTTGTACGCTCTGGCTGGGTGAGAATCATGAAATTTCACACCGAGGAGCAACCATATAACCATATGAATCGATCCTCTGAATTCGTGGTAGCCACCGTACCCACTTTTGCTGGCCTATCTAACGTGTACCGTTTCCCTGAACGACCTAAATTTACCACCGCAAAAGGAGAGGGAACCGGATGGACCAAGTGTTGGGCTAGAAGTCCATCTATGCCTCCCATAGGAATCTTGCCACCTTTCTTGTTTCCCATTGCAAGGCATTCATCCACGAAAGCCGAAACCATGTTGGGGTAAAAATTCCCCTCCGGAGTCATAGCCCAAAAGACTTGGAAATCCACCCAGGACACTGTGAGATCTCCCTATGACAAATCACTCTCATGCCCAATAATCGCTGAACGTATCAAAATGTCGGATGGACAATCATCGTTCTCTTGCAAAGATGTTTTCTCTCCGTGCATGAAAGGATTCTCCAAAAATTAATCAATGAGAATGGAAGGCCTTGCCGGTGAGTCTTTGGAATCTCCTTCCCGTACTTTCACCCAACCGTTTGGGTAATGTCCTGGTGTGACATAGTGTATTCGGTGTCATCCAAGTGGAATCAGATGAGTCTCCTCCCCTCACTGTCCTTCATTTGATCCAATTTTTTCAAGAATTCCAAAGTCCATCGAATATAGGTTTTCGAGTGCTTGTCCAAGAAACCCTCTAGGTCTATCCTACTAAGCAAGTACGTGAAGGGCTCGAGTATGCCTAGAGCTCCCAAAGTTTCCTTGATGAGCAAAACCAAGATTAAACTCTCCTATCACAAATAATTTGTCAGGACAACAATAAAGAAACAATACTTTCATTTTGAGTTATTAGATCTTGATAATTTGGTGATGGTTGGATTGTGTTTAATATTTGGTGGTAAGATTTGAGAATGATGTCATCAAATTATTTTATAGAACGGTGCTACTTTTGGTTTTCTTCTTTTTGCAGGAATCTTTGTGATGAATTTCAAAACAAGAAATGTATATGATTCTTCGTTATTTTGAATCTTTCCTTTTCACCTTGGCCACACACATTGGGGATAATACATGAATCAAGTGTGTGTGGGGGTAGGGGGGCAGGGGTTGGAGTGCCCTTCATGGTAGCCTATGATGTAAAGGATGAAGATTGTTTTGATAACTATCTTCTTTTTCCTTGTTTTTGGTACTTTCCCCCATTTGGATTTTCAAACTCTCTGTTATCATTTTTTAAGGTGTGAAGGACCTCAAAATGACTCCTCTCATGTTCGAAGACTCGCATTATCTATGTTGTACTGAGTTGGGGACGGGTTCCTAACCGGGTACGAGGATGGGAAATGGACAAATTAAAAAATTATTAATACAGCTACAGTAAGGAGACAGATAAAATATAATAATAAAAATATTTTGAATATTCAAAATTGATTATCAAATAAAACAACTATGCAATCTCAATTTAATAAGTTTTAAGAAAAAAATAGCAATCCAAACTCTATTAAATATTCAAATAAAAATAAATAAAATACATTATTCGTTAATATCCATGAAATCAAATCATTCTCCAATATGGCTCATCAAGTGAAAGAATCGAAAACTCCAAATATCCCACGTCCCAGGAGCAGAACCAAGGGGTGGCGAGAGGGTGCTGGCGCCACCCCTAAGATCTGGTGGTGCAAAAATTAGGTCTAACCATCACCGGAAAATATGGTTTTTGCCCCCCTATTAGTCTTCTCGTCGAAGAAGAAGAAGAATGGCCTGCCATTTTTTTTTCTTCTTCTTTTTTTGCCTTCAGAAATAAAAAATAACCCAAATTACTTTTATAACTTTACTCATATTAGTTTTATTACCATAATTAATTAAGGTGAGAGGATCATAAGGGATTCTTTATCTCATTTTTATATTAATGCTGATGGATATAGTAAATTTTTTAAAATTAAGAAAAATCTCAATACAGGTATATATTTTCAGTTAACTATGTTATTTTACTAAGTTAATAAAATATTTAATTAATTTTAGACATAAATTGATTTCAATTAGGTATAAATTGATTTATACATATGATTTGCTCACTAATTTTATTTTTAGAATCCTATTTATGTTATCTTTAATACATTAATCAACAAGATCGAATAGTTGTAAGCGTGATTTTTCATATTTGTAAAAGTTAGATTATTTTATACACTTTTTATTATTTAAGCGGATTTTGTTTGAATATGTCAAATTAAGTGTTCATAAAAAAATTACTAGTGTAATTCAGCGCCCGAAAAAAAACTAGTATAATATAGTGTTCAAAATTTATTTTGCCAGTGTAAATAATTAGTGCCCTCCCCCCCAAAATATTACTGTTCAGGTTCCGCCACTATCACATCCTCCAAAGAATCAAATCCATCTCCACCAACATCTCACATTTTCATCTTCTTCATATTAATCGGAACTCCTCAATAAAAGACAGGGGTTGTTGTGGATGAAAACCAAATCTTCAGCATGACCTGTGCTCAACTTATACCTCTTGAGAGAGTGAATGAAATTGTATGTGATCTAATTTTTTTCATAACACAAAGAGGAATTAGGTTGACCAAGTAATTTTAAAGCTAACGTTTGGAGCAAAAGAGCTCCTGCATCAAAATTAGCCCACCAATTCTTAGAATCGGAAGAGTACCTCATTGTAATCGAAGTCAAATCATCAAAAGATTCTTGCTTATTTAAAGAGCTTGGTGTTTCCACTTATAGTGTCCACCCTGTGTAAATTTAGTGAGTCGGACCTAAAGAGTAAATTTAGAACTGTTATCTTTGTTAATTTGACTAATTTCCATAAGAAACAAAATGTTTGTTATGGTAATTGAATCAATCGAGTGTTTAATTACAAGAGATAGTAGGATAAATCTGATCCTGCGGGTTTGTTGTGAAAAAAAGGAGTTGGTGTGGATTTGGACACTCCAAAATTTGATCCTGTGATTGTGTCCTTGGGCAAAAAGGATTGCCTCCGCGATTGTTGTCCAAGATCGACAAAGAAGACATAAGGATTGTGCCAAAAAGTTTCTTGAGATCTAGATTGATCCCTTACAAAGGGGTTGAAGCTAGAGTACCTACATAAAAAAACATAAAGCATCAGCAGGTGCAACTCTACTGGATAAGAGGTCTACGTATTCTAATTTCAGGCATGCTAATCCTGTCAAGGCAAATAATTCCTCTGATTTTTACTGGAAGTTTTTATAAGACCAGGAGACATCAATTTCTTGGTTAAGTCATTCCTTTGCCAGTGCATCTGCAACCTTATTGGCTTCTCTAAAATTGTGTGTAAGCCTATGTGACTGAACATATGTGTGGATGAAAAACAGTCTAGAGAGCTTTTCTCAGCTGTTTAATCATATAAATGGCCTGGATACAATCAGATTCTATTAAAAAATTGAGGTGAAACCGTGAGCTAGTTCAAAGGCGAATTGAATTTCTCTCATTCTGCTTCAAGAGTAGAACCAGCAACAACAGTCTTAGAGATAGCACGGATGAAAAATCCATCATGATTCCTAGCAATCAAACCAATACTAGAGTTACCCTCTTTCCATGAACCACCAACATTTATCTTGATCATACCAAGATCAGGTTTTTCCTATGAGTGGACAGATAGTTTTGGCTTAGGTGGTGGTCTAATTGGTGGTATAAGACCGGATTGTGTTAGATTTATATCAGAGGTATCCGAAGAGAAAGTCGGATTAGCCATTAAGGAGTAGAAAAATAAGGTAAAAATCTCCTTCACTGAACTAGTAGTTGAGAACTTCCAATTATAAAAAATGTTGGAATTTCTGATCTTCCATAATGATCGACAGGTGATGGATGGAATTATGAGGGCTGTTGTTTTTTGTACCTTTGCTAGACCAGGGAAAGACTAGAAATTAAATAATCTATCTACAAGGCTAAGGGAATTATGCTTAGGTATATTCAGAAAAAAGTTAACCTTCCACCAGACTGAAGAGGCAAACTAAGAGGAATTGAAGAAGTGGTCTATGGAATCTGTGTTGTTACATGCGGGACATTTGGAAGCAATATGAAATCCCATTTGATTGAGAATGTCATCAAAATGTAGGAAGCTGGTTAAGCATATTACACATAAAGATTGTAACCTTTTTTTGTAACCTTGAATTTCAAATTTTCTGAGATGGAAGGAGATTACCTGTGTGTGTGATCTACAAATCATATGCATATTTGAAAGAAAATTCTCCTATTGGCTCAAGTTTCTATATGATCCTATCTTGCCTGCTTAGATGTGTTCTTGATTCCTGTAAAAAAATAACCATATCATCAGCTAGAAAAGGATAAATCTAAGGTAGAAAATCTTCTTTATTTTCGATGAATTGAGAGACAGAGCACAGAAGTGGGATGTCGGTCAGAGAAGGATCACAAAATCCATGAATGACCCAAAATTCGACCAATTTAAGGTCCAGAATTGGCATCTCCTTTCTCCATGGATAACACTTGTGTTTTCTTCTGCTAGGGCATTAACTGAGCAAATCCTTTTCCAAGTCTGGGAGGATTTGTTAGAATTAGATAGTGTCCATTGCAATTGTGACTAGAGATTTTGACCCTGTTGAAATTTCTACCAGAGTTTTAAAGAGCATGTGTTAATTATTAATTTTATAGATCTGAATCCTAATCCATTCTCTTCCTTATTTGTTCAAATTATGTCCCATTTTCTCCATGTCTTATTTGGGCTCCCATTTAGCTGTCACCAAAAGAATTTAGACATTTTTTTTTCTGTATAAGTTTGATAACCATATTTTGGGGTTTCAGGACAGCTCATATATGTTGAGGAATTGAATATATGAAAGATTGAATTAATATCATTTTCCTTCCCTAGCTAAGCCACCTATTTTTTAATTGGATAATTTATTATCCATTGCTTCCAATGGGGGGTGAAAATGAAATTTCTTGGTTCTGCCTATGAAAATTGGGCAACCCACGTATCTGAAAAGAAATGATCCTTTTTTCCATGCCTAGAATAGACTTGTGCAATTTGAATCTCCTATTGGTAACCCATTTTCTAATAAAAGGGGAAAAATCTAATTTTTCATAGTTTATTAGCCGTCCAGTGGCAATTTTACAGAAAAGCTTTCAGCCTGATGAAATTGGTTTTAGATGCTTTCGTAAAAATGATGGTATCAACTTCAGAGTATAAATGGGAGATGGGGTTGTGTTTTTAGGAATTAAAGCTATCCATGTGCTAGTAATACCCATTGGGATGTCTGATCCTGAGATGAATTCATTAGCGACAGAGAGTAGATCCATTTTAATTATGTCCCACACTTTTATAAAAAAAAACTTATAAGCAAATCAATCAGGCCCTGGGCTGCTGGATATTTTCATATTCATGATGATATCTTCAAGCTGATTTTCAGTTACAACTCTGAGCAGTAGTTGATTATCTTCCTTAGTGATTAACTGAGGAACTTGGCTAAGAAAATGTGGTTGAGAATGGTTGGTAATGGTCTGAGAGGAGAGTTTTGTAGTACAATTTGGCCTCATTTTCAATTTAGCCAGAGCCATCTAGCCAAGTTCCCTGCATGCTTTTAATTTTAGAGAACTGAAGCCAAGAGTTTTTTTCCTTTAACTGATTTATGGAAAAATTCCGTATTATCATCTCTCTCTATCCATTTAAGCCTTTATTTTTGTTTCCAAACTCTTATTTTTTTCCAAAAAAAAGTCTATTAGTCTGATCAAATCTTCCGGAGATTGTGAGTTATCAAATTTTATCTCTTGAAGTCTCAGGTTTTCCTCTGCCTCTAAATCATTTTCCTCAATCTGACAGAAGCAATTTTCATTCTAGATTTTAAATGTTTTTAAGTCTAATGAGTTTCAAGTACTCTTAACATTCCTGTATGTTGCAGGGGCTGGGACCAACTATTCCTAATCAGATCCACGAAATCGGGCCTAGAGAACCTTGTATTTATAAATATAAATGGTTTGAGAGGCATGGGAATCGTGGTTGAAGCTTGAAGGAATAAAAGGCATTGGTCTGATGGCTATTTATTAAGAATTTGTATAGATGATGAGGGGAATTTCGCTGACAAGCCCTGAGTAGCAAGTCCCCTATTTAATATTTTGGTGGTAGGCTTCCTAATTCTACCATTAGTCCAAGTTAACATTTTACCCACTATGTTGACATATTGCAGGACTTTAGAGTTAATAAAACGTGTGAATCTGAAATACTACCAGTGTTAGGAGTACTCAGTCCCTTGTACTCAGCCAAAGAAGAAATAACATTGAAATCCCCAATAAATAATCAGGAATTAGAAGTAAATGCTTCCATAAATCTTTTCTGCTAGTTCTATTTCTTAGTCCATGACAAAAACTGCATCCATTGCAGTATTTATGTATGGACTGAAAATATTAACATACGAAAATATAGTGTGGTCAGAGAGTAATGATATCCTAATAGGATTTTTCCACATGATCCATATTTGAGCATTAGCAGAGCAAATATAATTACTGAAACCTAATTGTTGACAGTACCGATAACATTGCTGGTTAGAGTGTTTAGGTTCAATTATACAAAGAAGCTGAATTTTCTTGTGGGTCACTAAGTGTGAGAGTCTAATCATGGATGTTTCTATGCCTCTAACATTTCAAATGAGGAAATTCATTTGTAGGTTGTGATGATTCATAATTCAGCATATTTGTGGCTCGTAGTTGATGATCTTAACATCATCCTATTGAGCTGGGTAAGATAACTACCTCTCTTTGGCATGTCTCTGCCTTTAGTACTGCAACTAAGAGTAGTGTTTAGATCTAGTGATACCTGGGAGGTGTTGTCACCCATATCTGAGCAGTGAGACTGAGCCTGGTCAGAATCCAATAGCTTTTGTTTGTGCATTCTTTTTTCTTTCTGCTTTTGAGAAGTCTATTGTAGATCCAATACCTACAAAGGTAAAAATCTATTCCCCGTCTCTCTTTACTAAGAGCTGAAAGTGTTAGCTTTGACAGGGCTGTAGGATGAGAAATTATTTAGCTTTAAGTTGAGGTCATCTCTAGCATAGATTTTGGTGAGAGGCCGTGTAAGAGAGAGTGCGGTTTGTGATAAAAGTTTATCAGGTCCTAGTGAATGGGTAAGGGCTTTTGATATGTGAATCTATCCATTACTCATTAGCAGATACTTTGTATGTGAAGACTCTGGGAATCTGCTGCAGTTTTGGGACTTTGCGCAAGTATTCGGTTTGTGGTTGCCGTGAGATTGTTTTGGGGTTGTGGTGGCCTTTCTGGGGATTTCTCTACTTCCTCCAATAGTACTGAAGGTGGGCTATCAAACTTATTAGCAATGGCTGACCCTTTTGGGGGGGGGGGGGTATTTTAAGGATTTAGAACCCTACATTGGGTATTAGAGTGTCCTAATTTAGCACAATGAGATCGGTAGATGGGTACATCTTCATATTCAATTCTATATTTTTTTTATTCAAAAGAGCCTTGCAAGAATGAGAAGTCTGTGAATTCCTCAAGAACTTTAATTAACTCTTTACTATTTGAAAACAGTCAAAGCTTTCCTAATCTTATCCTCACTAAGCCATTCTTCACTGTAAAATCTTAATCGAACTAGTATAAAAGAAATCACATATATGATAATAAACTTAAATTACAAACAGAAAGCTACTATTGTAGACAAGAAAGAGTACAATAGCTCTTAGCCTAACGAGACATAAGCATATCAATAACATCTTGAAATTGAGGATTTCCCTTTTTGTCAATCTCTGCTTTCAACTTCTCTATCATTGGATCCCACATCTCATACACCAGGTGAAGACATGGTCTATTAGGAGTAGTTTGGTATGCAGCAAGAGATGCGGTAATTACAAATTTCTAGGATTTTAGGATGGGTAGGGTTGTTTGATTGATGGGAAATAGTAAAAACGTGGGAATAGTAAAATCGTGGGAATTTGGAATGTGGTGGAAATTAAACTTCCCACATAATGTGGGAAGTATCTTAACAAGGACCCCCTTAGTTGATTACAAATCCTCCATTTTTAATATGCATTTAAATTTTTATCCCACAAATGGCAATATATCCACGCAATATATCATTACTGAAAATTTGAGGTTTGTCACTGCCATTGTATTTTTTTTTAATTTGATAAATTATATTTGATATATGTAAATAAATTTAATTTGATGAAATTATGTGTAAATAAATTTAATTTGATGAAATTATAACTCATATTTATGTGTAAATATATGTAATTTGATGAAATTATATTTGATATATTTTTATTATTTTGAAGATTATATGTGATATAGGTTTACCAAATTTTTATGTTTAGGGTTTTAATGTGTTTCACTTAATAATTATATTCACCAAGTTCATATTCGACTATTCCAATATATATATAATTTGTTTTGGATTATGGATTTATATGATTGTTTATTCTCAATTTTTTAATTAAAATAGATTACAGTGTATTAGATTTGAGTTATACAATTTAATTTTCAATTAGTTTGATTTTGGTTGATTTCTTTTTAGTTTAATAAGTTGTTTTTTTAGATTTCGAGTGAGTTAAGATTGAACTCAATTTATTTTGTCATATGAATGTTTGAAAATTGTGATGAGTATTTTGTCATTTGAATATTAGAACATTGTGATGAGTGATTATGGTTAATGTGTGATATTTTTTTAAAAAAATAGTTATAATTGATGGATTTCACAGAAAGTAAATGAAATCAACCAAACAACATTTTGAAAAATAAATCCTAGAAAATACAAATTCCTACGTGTGTAACCTAACACATTTTGTATATATCCTGAGATTTTAATCATGGAAATAACTTTCTATGAAATAGAAATTACTGCAAGAATTTTAATTACCACATGAATCAAACGACTCTTTAGTGTCACAAAATCTAATCATATCATAGATAAGTCTCGTGAAATCAATGATATAAACCACCTTGTCCCACCAATCATCATTCACATGTCTATCCTTCACAAAATTTTCCTTTTGCATATCATCCTTTCTATATGAAGCCCATTCATCATTTATATCCATTGCTTGAAAACCCCGCCGAATAAGTTTAAAATTCTTAATCACCATAATTACTGTGGCAAAATGAGTATCAGCCACTGAAATCAATTTAATAAGAGAAAACCAATTAAAAATGGCCAACCTCATGTTCTTCATAATGAAGTTCTTAATCTGTACACCTTCTTCATAAACATCAGTAAGCCACTTGCACAATTCAAAACTATCTTCATTGCCTCTCGTATTTTTTGGAGCACAAATATTCTTCAAAGCAAGATTCAGTGTATGCACAACACCTGGTGTGCAATAAATGTGATGATACATGCTCTCAATAATCTCACCCGCCCTTTACAATTAGCTGAATTATTTTGATAATTTATACCAAATTGTCATGACCCAATCACTTCCTTCATCAAATGTGCAATGAAAAGTTTATCCTTATGTTGACCAAAGCAATTTGTTACTTTAAGAAACATAGGACCTTTTCCACAAGTAGCAATGAAATTAATTAGTGACTTGCTCATTGGATAACTCCAACAATCTCTCACAATTGTCAGCTCCTTCTCTCTCCAGGTTCCTTTTAATGGTTGCATTAATCTCTCAACTTGACTCTTCCCTTGTTGAAGCAATGAAGTCCACAACTTGCTATAACCAGGAGGCACATATCCAACTATGTTATGGCTAGCAGCAAATGTATACGACCTCAAGTAATATTGTTTTTTTTTCAAAATTAAATGAAAACCCACAAGTGTAAGCAATTTCTTGATCCAATTGAACTCGAGAAGAAATATCCAGTGATTTAGCAATTAGAGACATCTTCATTCTTCTTTTCTTGGAGGAAGAATCTATTGCGGATTGACTAGAACCACCTGACAAAGAAATGTCTTTAGGTGCCAAATCTTTATTTTTTCTTTCAAAATGATCTTGCAATCTCCGAAATTCTGTCATATCTTTATGTTGGAATAGTGTCCTTCAATCAATGTGCATTTTCCATATATAGTTGGAGGATTAAT
>JAULKJ010310897.1:0-10966 GCA_032355405.1 Rubia balearica | reverse complement strand
CATTCTAGAGAAAACTATGAGTAAAGTGTTCAAAGAAGTTTTGCATGCAATGAATGGATTGTCAAGGGATATAATTGTACCTATGGATCTAGAATTTAAGGAGGTACCCCAAAAGCTAGCAACTGATAATAGATACATGCCATATTTTAAGGTAATTCAGTGTCATATGCATGTTTTATTTAATCATTTTCATTATGATACTGGTGTTTTATTTTTATTTTATTTTTAAAATATTTTATTGGATCAATAAATAGTACTCTTGAAAAGGATCAAATGCATTGTAGAGGAAGGAAAGGGATACCAACTACAATTTTTTTAGCGGCATTTGACTTTGAATTGATATTCACATATGCGTTAACATGATGGGAAGGTTCGGCTCATGACTCTCGTATATTTCTTGACACAATAGGAGGTTCAATTCCGGACTTTTCAAAACCTCCTGAAGGCTTTGTTTCAAGGCTAGATTTTTGTGGTAAATGTATTGACAATTCAATCAGGTAAATATTATTTTGTGGACAAAGAGTAACTTGAAAGAAAGGGACATTTGACACCTTATTCAAAAGTCAGGTATCACCAAATAGAGTTTTGTGGTGCCAATGTAAGAAGATACAAGGAAGTATTTAATTAATCTCATTGATCAATGAGGAGTTGCATTGAAAGGTCTTTTGGTCTTATTAAGTCTCGGTGGAAGATATTAGACAAAATATCTCTATATTCATTTCAAGATCAAAATAAGATAAGAGCATCTCCAATGCAGAATTCACTTGGATGAATGTCGATTGACAAGTAATACAAATAGACTCCCTAACTTAAATTAGTTCGTATACAGTCACCGGCGGAACTGGGGGTGGGAGAGCCGGTTCGGCCGCCCCGGATCTCCCGGTGAATGAAGGCTATACTGTTCATTCCCGCCCCTGCCAGCGCCGCCCAGGATCCGGCCCTAATTCCGCCACTGTATACAGTGTACTGGGGTATAGTACTTATCGTATCCCCCGGTAATAACAGTAATAATAATATAGTAATTTACCATCCACTTTTTAAAGAGTTATTTTAGGAATGTGTATGATTATGTATTTCAACTGACATAATACACTCAGGGGATATAACAATCACGGTACCCCTAGGGTACAATATAATTTACCAACTTAAATAATGTCTCCAACACAAGAGTCATTGGAAAGAATCAATCTGACGTGGATGCAATTTTAATTGATATCGTCGAATAGAGCCTCTATTTTTAGACCCCATATTGATGCCTTCGCTTTTAATCGTATGCATATTTGGCCAAAATTTTCATTTTATTATTTACATGGTAATTTTTACCGCATTCAATCCTAGTAAAATTCATAATAAAAAGTTTAATACTCAATCAAATGTTGATTAAATAATTTTAAAATTAATATTTTAAATTTTAAAGTTAAATACAAATAACAATGTGTATGAATTATAACTTTTTATTTTTTTTACACCCAACCAATTATGTTATTTAATTATATTACATAATAGAATATTAAAAATAAAAATGAATTATATAGAGATAAATTATGATATAAATAATAGTGCGTGTCGATTAAATAATTTACTTAAGAATTTAAAATATTATTTAAATTTGATAATTATGTATTATATTATATTTTTATGGTGTAATAATAGAATTTGTACCCTAATGTTATTGAGCATTTAAATTGAAATGAAATATATCTTCATTATTATTCTTTATAATTATAGACATTTCACAAATATAATAAATACAAGTAGTAATAATAGGTGTTTATGTAAAATACTACCACCATACCAATAAAAATAACACATTTACTTTTGGCTCACTACTTTATGCAAGCTGGTGTGACAGAGAATAATTGTGGACAAGTAGGGATATTTTGGAAAAGTTGTGGGGCCAGTCTGAAAGTTGTTAAAGTTAAAAAGGACATTTTAGAAATTTAACAACATATTCTTTGCTATTTTGAGTATTTTTCAAAATATGCCATTTTTGTTGGGATGAACGAAAAAAAAAATTGTGCCATTTTTGTTGGGACGGAGGGAGTATTGATTTTTTTTATTAAATGTTTAGTGGAAATAAGAAAATGCACAACTATAAGTTTAGTGTTGGAGAACAATCACTAGTAAAGAGCTTTCTATTAAATGCGGTATTGGAAGGCGTTTTTAAACATTTCACCCAAAACCACCTTTAATTAGTACTTCCAAACTCGAAAGTTGTGATTTGGATCCCGTGTTTCATATTAAAGGCAATGAAATCTTATTAGAAGGCGGTTTATGAATAAACGCCTTTAATTATTGGTGGTTATTCATAAACTGCCTTTAATTAGCCCAAATTAAAGGCAGTTTGTCATAACTACCTTGAAAAACATAGGTTTTCAAGTTCGGAAGAGGGATCCGATGACCCCTACGAGCTAGGAAATGACTTATGATTAGAGGTGTAAATAAACCAAGCAGTTCATTAAAAAGTAGCAAACAGGTCGAGCAAAAACTCGACTCGAACTCGAGCTAGAGAAACACAAGTCGAGCTCGAGCTACCTTGATTATTAGTCGAGCTAGAGCTCGAGCTTCTTCAATCTTGTTTGGTAAGATCGTCGAGGTTCACGATCCTGTACCTATATAACTATAGTATTTTAAATTTATAATTTTATATAAATTAGAGGGTTGTATTGGTTCGTTCTAAGGAAACAAGCTCAATGAGCCAATTTCGCTAGAGTTCGAGCTTGAATATGATCGAGCTATAAACTAAGCTAGATCAAATCACAAACAATCGAGCACGAGATGGAGATAAATTTTCTGGGCTCGAATGAGCTCAAGCTCGAACACTAACATAGTAAAATTTATTTTTTGAGCTCAAGCTCGAGCACCACAACTCGATCTCGGCTCGGTTCCTTTACACCCCTACTTGTGATCAATGTCACAAATGGCATATTATGTTTCCGAGTGCGTACTACATTCGTGTCTTATTTCCAAACTAGAAAATTCTTCTGCTAAACAACAATTAATTCAAATTATATTTTTAGTCGAAAACTTTGCAGTGTATTTAATAAAATGTGCTCCTCATGTTAAATGCTTCTAAACCCTAAAATTTTGGAGATTATGCTTCCATTTCTTGCCCTTTCATGAAGAAGTGATGTCATACTTGGAAGTGTACCAATTACCATCAGAGAAGGTTAGTTTTATGCAAATTATATACTTGTAAATATTGAATTAATTTGAAGGGTGATGTATTTATTGATTTGTATATATATTTATATGTTCAATTAGGGTTTGAGATTAGCTAGGGGTATGATTATTGTTGATTGAATCCTTCTGGGCTACATTGAAATTGACTTTTAGGATAATGGATCGAAATGAACTCATTGGTAATGATCTTAGAAAATCCCCCAAGTATATGCCATTGGTTGAATCATTTATTTCCTTACCATTTGACGATGCTTCCAAAAGAGGTTCGGTGCGAGCACGATCCTCGTGTAAGGATTGTAGAAATGATGTGTTTTTAGGGAGGAATAATTTGCGGGAACATCTTACAGTAAACAAACTACACTCATTGGGTATGGCTTGGGAAGTTGGGGAAGTGTCTCATACGATTGAAGTAGATAAAATGGTGGAGCGAGATGAATTATATGGCAATGTGGAGTTTTATGATATGGGGGAAGATATTGTAAGGGAGCTCAAAGGTAAACCGGAGTGGTTGCAAGATTTGATTGATGACAAAGGGATGCCTTTGTACGATGGTTCGAAACACTCAGTTTTGAGAGTGACTTTGCGAATAATGAATTTGAAGGTGAAATTTGGATGGACTGATAAGCCGATGATCGGGACTCTTGAATTGTTTAGAGATTTTCTTCCCGGAGGTAATCTAATGCACGATAGGTTTTATGCGGTGAAAAAAATTGTATGCCTGTTGGGGTTGAAATTGGAAAAAAAAATCCATGCATTCCCAAACGATTGTATGTTGTATAGGGAGGATTATGATAAACATTGGGAAACATGTCGGATATGTGGCGAGTCTCAATACAAGTTGAATAGAGGTGGGATTGAGGTGGGTGCTAAAGTTCCATTGAAATCAAAGAAAATGACACCGGCAAAAGTTTTATGGTACTTCCCCATCATTCCCCCATTTGAAGAAGCAATATGCGTGTAAGGAAGATGCAAAGTTGTTGCATTGGCATGCGGATAGGGACCGACCAGCTGGTGATGTTCTAAGACATACTTCAGATGGTGAGCAATTGAAGAAGGTTGATGCATTATACCCCGAGTTTGGCAGTGACTCCCGAAATTTGAGGTTAGGCTTGTGTACAGATGGTATGAATCGTTTTGGAAATATGAGTAGCACACATGGACTATTATGTTGGTCATTTACAACATTATATCTTGGTTGACCATAAAACGTAAGTATGTGTTATTGTCTTTGATAATATTTGGCCCGAAGCAACTGGGTAATGATATTGGTGTGTACCTTGCTCCGCTTGTGGAGGATATGTTGACTTTGTTCAAAGATGGTGTTAGAACGTATGATGGTTTGGTTGAAGACTTCTTCACTTTGAAAGCTATGTTATTTTTCACAATCAATGATTTCCCTGCATATGGAAATTTATTAAGGTATTCAGTGAAATGAGACTTTGCTTGTCCTATCTGTGAGAAGGATACAATTTTTTTTCAATTGAAACATGGTTGTAAAACCGTTTATCAGGGGCACAAGACGTTTCTTCCAGAGGGGCATCCATGGGGTTTGGTGAAGAAGTGGTTCGATGGGAAAGTGAAGTCTAGGGAACCACCGGTGCCACTAACTGGCACCACTAACCGGCACTCAAATTTTTGAAAGTGTTAAGAATTTTCCCAGTGACTTTGGGAAGAAGAAACGAAAATTTTTCGGAGATATGAGTTGGAAGAAATGCTCAATATTTTTAGGCTACCTTATTGGGAGCATTTGAATGTTAGACACTACCTCGATGTCATGCACACAGAGAGTAATGTTTGTGATTATTTGGTTGGGATGTTGTTTAATATCCCTGGGAAAACAAAGGATGGGTTGAAGTCTAGGCTTGATTTGGTTGAGATGGGAATTTGGAAGAATCTAGGGCCAGTTATTACGAGTGATGATTGTTACTTACCCCTCCTACTTGCTATTCCATGTCGAAGAAAAAATATTTTTGCGAGATACTTAGTAGTGTGAAGGTCCTGAGTGCGTACTCTTCAAACATTAGTACTTATGTGTCACTAGAGGATTTGAGCTGGTTGGGTTGAAGTCACACGATTGTCACAACCTAATGCATGACCTGAATGTCATTGACATCCAATCTTCATTGCCATCCCATATAAGATTATGCATTACAAAGATTTTTTTTGTTGTTCAAGTCCATTTTTTTGTAAAATCATTAGCATTTCAAAGTTGGATAGATTGTAAGTAATGATTGTTGAAGTGTTGTGTCAGATGGTAATGTACTTCCCACCCTCATTGTTTGAAATTATGGTCCATTTGATCATCTATTGTGAGAGATATAAAGCTACGTGGTCCATTTTTTTTAGATGGATGTATCCGTTTGAAAGAAATATGAAAATATTCAAGCACTTTGTCAAGAATCGGTACAAATCGGATTCAAGTATCTACGACGATACGTGACAGAATAAGCCATAGAGTTTTGCACGGAGTATATGAAGGAAGTTGAATCTGTTGGTGTTCCAATTTATACACATGAAGGGAGGTTGCAAGGTGTCGGTGTTAGACAGAGGAAATTATTTAGTCCTGGTGCATAAGATTTATTTGATGCCCATGTCTATTAACTGCACAACCATGAAGATGTGGTCCTCTATATAGATATTCATATGGATGCCTTAAGAGTGGGGAACCCTACTATCAATGAAGCTCAGGTTCTCCAATTACACACAAGGACATTTGCTCCATAGTTGCGAGATCACATAGTTGTCGTAATCATTATCCAAAAGTTAAATCATTTACACATAGACCATTGGGAACTGTTCTTTCATATGGTGGATATAAAATTAATGGTTTTACGTTTGCCACAAAATCAATGGATGATAACAGTGTATTTCAAGACAATGGCGTATCCATAGTGTCTGAAGCTTTACATGTTGGTAGTGGGAATCAAGATAGTCCATTCTAAGCCCAAAAGTGTTATTTAGGCACAATTTATGATATTTGGGAACTTGATTATGTTACTATATGGGTCTCTATCTTTAAAAGCCAGTGGGTGGATATTAACATGGGGCAGCCTACCGAGGAAATGGGATTCACCCTTGTTGACAAAATTTGGGTTGGTTGGAAGGACGATCCTTTCATATTGGCATCCCAAGCATATCAATTTTTTTATGTTAGGGATCCCGTTGATCCTAGGTGGGAGATTGTTGTCGAAGGATTTGGATGAATATGATGGTGAAAAACATTGATTTTAGAGTGAATCAAAACCAAGACCACTGTAGAATGTTGAATCCATAAGAAGAAAACAAACAAAACCGTGTCATGAAAGTAACATCCTTCTTACTAGTACTAACAATCCGAATATAGTAAATCATAAATCACATAAGTCATCCATAACATTATGCTTCATCATCTTCAATGTCTCCATGGGAAGTCAATCGGTCGAATCGAGGATGGGAAGTTGATGCGAGGTAGCGCCCGTCGGCTCTTTGTGATTTTTCCATAAACCAAATCTTTGCCTTTAATGTGTTGATTTCCTTCCGCATCCATTTATAGAAATCCTTGAATGTAGATGCTTTATTAAGAAAATATATTTATAACCTCTCAATTGTATACAAAAAATAAATAAAACTAAATAGTGGCTAACCTTCTTCAATTGCTGGTCTCTTACTTACCTCTGATGCTTTAGTTGTCTTAAAAAATCACTTTCGATTGCGCAATACCCAACACTTCTTTTCAGAATAAGTCTTGTCAATATACTTTGGGCCTTTTTCCTCCACGCTAATTGACAATCCCTTAACATCCTTCAACAAGAAAGTGATCAAGTTCCCGTACGGAAGGCTCTTGATCACCTTCTTTGAGGTAGCGACATATAACACATGCCTAATATTGTCGCCCCCGGGTTGATCCTCCTACCCTAAATTATTTAATAGAATAGCATGAGTGTGGGATAGTAGGCTCGATTATGTGTCCACCATATGGAACCAAACACCTTGTAATGATCTCATAAATTATACGTTGGTCAATAGTCAAAATAGTGAGATCAAAACTTTTTGGCTTTCCCAATCCTCCCTATCGCATAGGAAATACCTCACGCTACAATCAGTGGGATTAATAAAGGGGGTAATCTATATGTAAAGACCACTTCTCCCTATAGTACACATCGTCCAAATGACCTTCTACATTCTCCGTAAAAACACTTTTCGGGTTCTGATAAGAGCATTCTAACAATTTGTTAATACTTCCTGGCTAACTTGGATGTCAATCTCACCCACTCTAGTCTCGTAGTCCCCATTTCCAATTTCACGCAAGTTCGCTAAAAATTAACAATTTAAAACAAAGTAAGTGCTTTCGTTACATGAAAGAAACCTCTCTACATGTTCACTAAATTTTGAAAGGGGTTCAGCCAACCCAGTTGCTAGGTATTCACTAAAGTCAACAATATAACAATCTAGTAATTTCCCCTTATCACGCAAAGCTTCATACCGAGTTTGGGTGGATAGTGAGACGAACCTTGTTTTATCGATGCAGGTAGAGTGACCGGTTGATCAAGACTTGACATTATGTGGCTTGCTCCTCCTCTAGACATGATTCTTGATGAGAAAATTGAAATTATATGTTGTGGTTTTGTTTTCAAATGTGTAAGGAAGAGGCTAGGGTTTCTATTTGGGGATTTGGATGAAAATGGTGTTTGCTTTGTTTTTTTATGTAGAGTTGGATTTCTGAATTCGGAAAGAAAAATTCATGTCTTAGCATTAAGGATCCGAATGGCTCCAGAGTTTGGAAACAATGTAAATAAAATTATAATGCTCGCTTAGTTGGGCATGAGATGGAACGAAAATGGTACACGAGCTCAGAAACACTATTTCCAAGATCAAAAATGTGTTTTGCTCATCTGGTCATTTAGATCCAAAAAATTTCAAAACTCGTAAGTTAATCTGATCCTCAATTCAATATACAAGACATGCTTCATAGTTTGGAAGTTTGTCCTGTCTTTTGGTCAATTATTCAAATGTTACTCAAATTCATTGTTACAAGGCACCCTCACTAAGGACATATTTATTAGGTTAAATTTCATGAAAACTTGCGCACATGCCACAATATATAAAAAAGAGAAAAATTAATTAATAAATCCATCAATTCTTACAAAAAATTTAAATTCATAAATTCTTCTAAAAGAGACCATCAATCAATTGTAAAACTAATATATCAAATTATTCAAAGACTTAGTGCTCGTAGGCTCCCTATTACACCTCTTCGAACATAGAATAAATGGTTGGGTCTTCCACCTCATCTACCACACCTTGTGTTTGGCCCTCCGCCCCCATTTCATCCTCGATAGTTTGGTCTGCACCAACAGTCGCATTTGCATGATCCTTGCCCCCATCACTATCATCATCGCTCTCGGAGAATTTCATCTCAAAGTTCGGTGGCTCCACATCTTGGCCCAAAACCAGGTTAAGGCCTTGGGATTCCATGAACGCCATATGTTGTGAATGCGCTCGGGTTAAAACCTCATGGGTCTCAGTCACGTCCGTGCGAAGACAGTCAAAATATTTGCCAAGCAGAGCCTTCCATCCATTCCAGAATCCTATTAATTAACCACAACAGACAAAAGTTACAAAAAAAATTCAAGTTAACAAAGCAAGTAATAAAATATTATATTATATACTTACAGGAGCTCGAAGCCTTGGCACTATCTAAGGTCACATCACGAGCCCTCTTAGCACTCTTCCCTGCTTGACCAGGTAGTGGCATGTAACCTCACTTGTTGTTGTAGCCGAGTCTAAGTTGTATGTGCTAGAAACACCCCTTATCATAGTATTCCATTCGGAGAGCCCTATCCTGGGGCTGCACTCCCGCCTTCTTGAGCATTGTTGTGATGAATCCACCACACGGAAGGACTTTCTTCTCTCTCAGCATGAATGAGATTATGGCATAGCCAGGATTTATCTTAACCCCCTTCCATCACATAGTAAAACTATATAAGGTTCACAATTGTCGACCGTATGTGACCACCCATCGGTAAAACATTAAGACATATCCACTCATTAATGAGACACTACTCAATGGTCAACACGCTAATGTCATATTGTTCTGCTTGCCCCACGGTAGCCTCTGCCCTCTTAAAATATTTCTTTGTCATCCCAACTAGACATAGTGGGGTTGCATCGATTATGAAAGGCAAAGATTGTGTGTGGTAAATTTTTAGGGGATCAATGGGATCACGGGCCTTAATTTTTTGGGGGTGGTATAAGTGCAACCTATAGCATCATTAATTGTATACTTCTTCACAACAATATCACGACCGTTCACCCTCGAAATGTCATGATTGTTCTTAGATTGCCCCAACTTAGCGTAAAATTGAATAACATCATCAACATGCACATGCTTAGTCATACATAGCATGTTCTCTTAATGTTTAATTTTGAATCGGGAAAGCATATAATCAAGACCTAATTAACTAACCTGACTACCTAATATAGCCTTATAATTAATAACCTTCCTCTTCGAGAAATCAACAAACCTCTACTCGACGCTTTCATTGAAGAATTTCTATGAGGGATTGATCTCCGTGAGCGGGAGATGACTCCGTTCGCTATCCCTTGACTTATGCACCAAGCTTTTATGGCTCATTGTCAATTAGGGTTGTGCATGATGGGTTGGGGAGAAAAAAAATTTTAGTGTTTGTTCTTGTGGAATTCAACTTTGGGATTGTTTAGGATTTAAAATTCTGCTTTTATGGCCATTTTTTTGGTATTAAATACCACTTTCGAGTTTGGAAGTGGTTCTGTTCTATGTTTACTAAGGGACTAATGGTTTACGACCTTGTAAATGGATCCCCGACCATTTCCAAACTCAAAAATAATTTCAGACACGAAAAAGGGGGGTTAAATTAAATGGGGGTTTCATAAAGGGTATTTAATACCCTTTTGAAACCCTCGCGATTTACCCGCTCATTTCCCTCTTTAAAAACCTCCCAAACCCTCACTTCAATTCCACTTCATCTCTACCATAACATCCAATCTAAACTTGATTTGAAATATGTATTCATCATCTATTTCATCATTTCTCTCTTTTATTCCAATTTATACACCCATTTTGTGCATTTCTAACAGGATCGTTCTTCTTCTAAGAACAATGTATGGATGAGAATTTCACCCCATCAGTTTGAAGAAAAGGTTAGTCATCTCCTTGTTTGTGAGTTAGGGTTTAAATTATCGAGGAAAAATGTTGGATATAGAAGGGATTAAATAGTTTGCCTACATACAAGGGTTTAAAATGTTGGGATTTGTTTATCCATGTCCATTAATGTGTTATTTTAGGGTTTCGATTTCTTATTGGTTGAGGATGAGTAAACCTTGAATTTTAATGGACTTCCTGGATTAGATGATAAGAATAATTTTTGCTTGGGCTAGGAAATTGTGTCATTATTTGATAAGTATATTGCTAGGTTTCTTAATAGGATTATTGTTTCAATTTTATTAATTAATTTTATGATAATACATTTCACGTTAATATTATTTATGAAATGCAATTGATATTTTATAAAGTAGAATGATGATGAAGCTAGGTATGCTCATTTTTTAATATTATTTGTCAATGTAGCATACAAAATGTCTAGGAAAAGAACTCATGATGATGTTCCACTTTCCCAATGGGGAGACACCTATGTTGGGCCAAGGTATTGATGAGGATGATGGATTCGAGGATTTAGGAATAGCACAAACTCATTGTAGAACATTAGAGCATAGAATGACTATGAAAGAGTTGACCTCGTTGATATTCAACAACTCGGGCAAGAGT